>OVAQ01000506.1:3135-23987 GCA_900406345.1 Erysimum cheiri
TAGTTGAAATTGTTTTACTTTGTGATTTAGGAGGATGGAGAAGGCTTGAAGGGGCCAAGGCTCATTCTCTTCAAGAGTGGGGAGTTTAATTCTGTAGTTCCGGATAATTCGTCTGATGGAAGTGATGGTGGTGGGATCTTATTTTCAATCTTGCTTTGTTTTGCTCTGCTATCATTAACTCCTCGGATTTCTAAACTGTAGTAATCATGGGTTGCAGGTAATAATCACAAAAACAGGGAAGAACAAGTAATAGTTCCACAGAAGATGACAGTTAGCTCTGATGAAAAGGTGTGTGTATATAAATCCAACCGATTTGAAGATATCATGAACTTGATTAATCCCGATGATATAAAGTAACATGATTTTGATGATTGCTTAGGGTATGAAATAACTCCGATAGTGAATCCTAGAATCAGATTACAAGACATTGTGGTCCTGTTGATTAGTTGATCTAAGGAATAGAAGAGCCAATTATTAAGATCAGATGTTTCAAGATTACAATTTATTGCTTTGTTTTGTGTCAGGATCAATTTCTACCAACAGTCAACCAACTTGCTAATAAAACAGATTTCAAGCCCCCTTTATCTAAGGGTGAAAAGAACGCTAGGGTTCAGCCTGATAGAGCAACAGATGTGAAGACAAAGGAGATCAGAGACAAAATTATACAAGCTAAAGCCTACCTGAATTTCGCTCCACCTGGAAGTAACTCTCAAATTGTGAAGGAGTTGAGAACTCGGATGAAAGAGCTGGAACGGTCTGTTGGTGAGGCAACAAAGGATAAAGATTTATCAAAGGGGTAAGCACAACTGCCTGATTCAAAAGGAGAGGATACCTTAATTGCATTCAGAAACTTGCTGTTACAACTACAACCTTTAAGTGACAAAAACTGTGCTGTTTAAGAAGATTCTTATAGTAACCTCTGGCATGATTGTTTCTTTCAGCGCTCTTCGCAGGATGAAGCCCATGGAAACTGCCTTATACAAGGCTAGTCGTGTCTTTAACAATTGCCCTGCCATCGCTACCAAACTCCGTGCCATGAATTATAACACAGAAGAACAAGTTCAGGCACAGAAAAATCAAGCAGCATATCTAATGCAGCTTGCTGCAAGGACCACACCAAAAGGGCTTCACTGTCTCTCAATGCGGCTGACATCAGAATACTTTTCACTGGATCCTGAAAAAAGGCAGATGCCTAACCAGCAAAATTATTATGACCCTAATTTCAATCATTATGTTGTCTTCTCTGACAATGTTTTGGCTTCTTCAGTCGTTGTTAACTCTACGATATCTTCTTCAAAGGTATGTGCATTTCTTTTACAAATTTCTACTTGGTTAGCGTTATATGTTATGTTTCAAGTGTCTCACACTATATCGTCTTATTTACATTAGCCACTTTTTAATCTGGCTTCTCATTGCTTTTTGCAGGAGCCGGAAAGAATAGTCTTCCATGTCGTGACTGATTCACTTAATTACCCATCAATCTCAATGTGGTTTCTGCTAAACATTCAAAGTAGAGCTACTATCCAAATCCTAAACATTGATGATATGGATGTCCTGCCTTCAGATTATGATCAATTGCTGATGAAGCAAAACTCTAATGACCCAAGATTCATTTCTACCCTCAATCATGCACGTTTCTATCTCCCGGATATATTCCCGGGTTTGAACAAGATGGTACTCTTTGACCATGATGTAGTAGTTCAAAGAGATTTAAGTAGACTGTGGAGCATTAATATGAAAGGAAAGGTGCTTGGAGCTGTAGAGACTTGTCTTGAAGGTGAATCTTCATTTCGATCAATGAGCACATTTATTAATTTCTCAGACACATGGGTCGCTGGAAAATTTAGTCCCAAAGCTTGCACGTGGGCATTTGGGATGAATCTAGTAGATCTCGAAGAATGGAGAAGACGGAAGTTGACTTCTACTTACATAAAATACTTCAACCTGGTACGCTATACACACTCTCTGCTGCATGTGCTCTCTATTGGACCTTAGGTTGGCTATCTCGGGGATGAAAGGTTTTGAATTTAGAACTCAGATAACATTCAGAACTAAGAGCTGTAAGTAGCAAACGAACATAATACAAGCTAGTACTAAGATCATCTCCTAGAAGAAGAGTGGTTACAAGCAACAACATATTCTATGTACATACACACGTTATTTGTGTGTGACGAATGGAACTAAACCTAACAACGGTTTTGGGGATTTATTTTTTGGCAGGGCACAAAGAGACCATTGTGGAAAGCTGGGAGCTTACCAATAGGTTGGTTGACTTTCTATAGGCAAACATTAGCGTTGGACAAGAGATGGCATGTGATGGGGTTAGGTCGGGAATCAGGAGTCAGAGCGGTTGACATCGAACAAGCGGCGGTTATACACTACGATGGGATCATGAAGCCATGGTTGGACATTGGAAAAGAGAAATACAAACGTTACTGGAACATACACGTCCCTTACCATCACACCTACTTGCAACAGTGCAATCTTCACGCTTGAAGCGAGAAAAACAAATTCAGACGACTTAGGCTCAATTTCAGATTCTTTTTTGTTAAACAAGCTACTCAAGCATGTTATCAGTGTTATGATTAGCTTCATTCTTTAACTCACCTCAGTGTAAATCGTGGTTCTTCTTTTTTCATACTTTTCCTCAGAGCTTAAACTTAGACTTTTAGATACAGCAAAACAAATTGTTGGCCATCCTTTGGATGCCTATATAGTAAAGTATCTCACGTTTTCTCAATTAAGTTTTCATTTTGGGTAAAAGGAAATTGGGTTTTGGATGGGTTAGGGTTTATAAGCGTAACCGATTACAAACCAACCGGTTTGATTTGATTATGACATAAACTTAAACCCTAGATGGCTAGATCGGTTTCGCAATCTCTCTCGTTCTTCTTCCTCCGAATCTGTTTCTCCTTCCTCACTTGCGTTGGGTTTTCTCTTCTCCCGATCTCGTCTTCAGAGGTTTAGGTATTGTTACAACTTTATCCTCCATAGTATTTTACCCTACTTGTTTGATTGTTTGATTTCATGCGTCTGACTTGTGAATTTAAAACTTTACACAATCTTTCCAGACATGTTTTATCTTAGCGAGCTCGAGCATTCACTGAGAGTGCCTCCGCATCTACTTAACCTCCCACTGGAAGATGCCATTAAGTCAGTGCTTCAAAATGTGTTCTTGGACAAGGTTCGGTTATTCTTACATTGTCTGCTTATTTATTTTATATACACAGTGGCTAATTTGATCAAAGTGGATTTTTGTTATCAAAGGTTTTGGCAGATTTGGGGCTTTGCGTATCTGTTTACGACATTAAATCAGTAGAAGGAGGGTTTGTTTTACCCGGGGATGGTGCTGCCACCTATAAGGTATAGTCAAATTACATGGTTTTTATCAATTTATGTCTTCCCTATGTTAAATTTTCTCTTTTTCCTCTGCTGCAAATTAAGAGAATCTTCTTCTTCTTCAAAATCTTTGATATGTTAGTCTAATTTTGACTGCATGACTCTTCATCCCAAACTTTGCTAATAATTGGTTTGAAGAAATTATTTTAAAAGCTTTTATTATGCCTCGACTCTGTATCTCATGTTGGGATGTTTAATACTTTTTTTCATCTGATTGTAGGTAGGTTTTAGAATTGTCGTGTTTCGTCCATTTGTTGGTGAGGTCATAGCTGCAAAGTTCAAAGAATCTGATGCCAATGGCTTGCGCTGTGAGTACTATAATTTTCCAAATTCCCTGAATAGTTTTAATGTTGTGCACTGTCTATATCTTGTTACTCTAGTGCATTATTAGTTTTTCTTAGGTACATTATTGGTGACTTATACATTTGCTAGTACTTTGAAATTTTGACTATTGTTATGTATTTGCATACTTATGATACCTCTATACTTGGCAGTAACACTTGGATTCTTTGAGGATATTTATGTGCCTGCTCCACTTATACCGACACCCAACCGCTGTGAGCCTGACCCTTATAATAGGTAAGGAAAATGTGTCTTGCAGTGAATGGAACATTTCTAGCCTCTCCAACTTTGAGTATGAGCTTGTGCCCACATCTGTATATTTCACTGGATCGCAAATTATAATGTTTTTTTTGGTTCACAGGAAGCAAATGAGATGGGTGTGGGAATTTGGAGAACCGAAAGAAGACTATATTATCGACGATTCTTGTCAGGTTAATTTTTGGCTCCCCAATTTCTCTTTAAGTGTTAATTTTCGGAAGTGGTCTCTTTTGTAACGTGGCATTGTAAATGGCAGATCAAGTTTCGAGTAGAGAGCATCAGCTATCCGTCAGTTCCAACTGAGCGGGCAGAGGACGCAAAGCCTTTTGCTCCTATGGTGGTCACTGTAAGTTCATTCATCAAATTCATTCTCCGAAACTTTTCCACTTTTATATGCATAATTAACAACGCTTGTTAGGAGCCTCCTGATTCCCACCTCTATTATAGATACTTAAGTTTTCTTTAAGCCACCATGTTTCCCCATTTTCGGTCCAGTAATCAATCAATCTTGTGAAATATGCAGGGGAATATAGATGATGATGGTCTGGGTCCCGTTTCTTGGTGGGAGTCTTTTGACCAGATTGATCAAGAAGAGGAATGAGAGTCTGAGACTGAGTCTACGCATATATCAGATGGAATCATAACCGATGATGATAGTTATGGCCCCAAACTTCTACTCCAATTTTGATGAAAAACTAAAACCTCTTTAAACTACATTTTTCTTAATCTACTAGGAAGTTAGAACAGGAACGCCTATTCTCGCTTTAATGTAAAAAAAGTNATGGCCCCAAACTTCTACTCCAATTTTGATGAAAAACTAAAATCTCTTTAAACTACATGTTTCTTAATCTACTAGGAAGTTAGAACAGGAACGCTTATTCTCGCTTTAATGTAAAAAAACAAATGACACAAATTAGAAAGATAAAAAGATTAATTACAAAAGTTGTGATGGATGATGTAGTTGGGCGAGAAGATGAGGTATGTCAGGAGCATGATGATCCTCCGCACGGATGCGATCAGGTTGAATCCAACGGCCGTCAGTGTTCCTCACCATTCCTTTGTTTGCGTCTTGGCGCCAATTAGGAGGGACCATAAAATGGTCTTTTAGAAAATCAGATGCTTTGTTCACTAATGCTGGATCTCTCCCACTTGATAACACAAATCTCTGTCCTTTCCCATGATACCTATATTTTTAATCACACACTCTCCTCAAATTGATTTTCTCCATATGTAAAAAGTAAAAACAAAAAAGGATATTAACTTATCAAATTGATTTTCTCCATATATGATAGTATCGTTTTCCAAATTCGTCAAGAATATATTTTTTTTTGTCCAAACCAGATTCTTTAAGTTATTTTGATATTATTATGCTTANCTCCTCAAATTGATTTTCTCCATATGTAAAAAGTAAAAACAAAAAAGGATATTAACTTATCAAATTGATTTTCTCCATATATGATAGTATCGTTTTCCAAATTCGTCAAGAATATATTTTTTTTTTGTCCAAACCAGATTCTTTAAGTTATTTTGATATTATTATGCTTAAAGTCACGTATACGACAAAAAAAGTGATCTATAAATAGCAACCAAAATTGACATCAAAGATAAAAGGCCTGGCAATTGGTAATTGGCAACTGGAAACATCATTTTTAAAGTATTTTTTAATAGGTTCATTAACTTTTTAACCACCCACAAAAGCAGTGCCACGTAAATCAGATTAATTAACTCCTACCCTAAACCCGCATTTTTTATGAAGCAATGTTTAAGATCATACTTAATTAAGAAGGTTGTTGGAAAATGTGAAATCATCAAGATACACTGAGATCTTGTCTCCTAAATATTTGCTGAAGTGAAATTTGTGTAAAATTCTGATCGATTTTAAAACAAAATTAGTGTCTATGTCACGAGAAATTATATCTCTTTTCAGAATCAAATGTGAAAAGAAAAAAAAAAAATGAAAAGGAAAAAGAAAAAGAAAAGACTGACCCGTCAAGGAGATGGAGCAGAGCTTCCAAGTTATGAGCAGTAGAAAGATCAACGGAAGCCTTAAGGAACGGCGAGTTCTGATGATCCAACGGCAGCTTTACCCCCACGTGGCTGTAGCACCACGGCAATCCTCCCGCCAATTTCATTAGCGCCTGTGGCGCACTCTCGTTCAGAAACAGTCCCGGCGATTTCGCCACCACGTCGTGCTCGTTCACCACCCTCAACACCTTCACTCCCAATTCCTCAATCCTCTCCTTGAATCTTATGTTCCCTACGCGCGGCCCTCCGTACGTGAACACCGTCACCGGAATCACCTTCCCTTTCCTCGTCTTGTTCAGACCCATCTCCGCTACGTCGTACGCGCTCAACACCGCTAACGCCCCGCCGAGACTGTGTCCTGTCATGGTGATGCTTAGCTCTTCTCCTTCCTCGTCACCGTACCTCTCCACCAGCCGCTTCACTTCCGTCAGAACCTGCTCACGCGCCGAGAATTTCGAGAAACTGCAGGACGTGTCTTTGTCAGTGTAGAGATCCAGAAACCCGGATTCGACTTTAACGGCCGGGTCGGGGCACCGGATTCCGTTTCCTGATACCGGTTTCAGAAAATCCTTGAGATCCGCTATCCACTCGAGGCGCGTGACAGTTCCTCTCCAGGCAATCGCGATATCTCGGCGTCCGAGACGGCGGCGCGTGGCTTCCTCGTTGTTGGAAACCGCAACGTATCCCATCCAATTGGCGTTCTTGCTCCACACCTTGGACCATCTCGATTTCGAGAAGAAGTTCGGGAGGTTGATGTTGGACGTCGCATAGAGGTAACGCGCCACCTCGTAGCCGGAATCGATTATCCCGAGCGAGTCGAACAGGTGACGGCGCGTGAATCTGCAGCTTCCACAGTACCTTGAAAATGGATCGAAATCGAAGGCGTCGTAACAGGCCTGGGCCATTTCTCCGTACCGGATGAGCTCGGATCTCAGAACCGGGTCCATCGGATCCATTAACCCGGCCCAATCATCTTCCCCGTGGATCTTCCGCCACGTGTCTCTCAAACTCTTTGATTCTTTAGCTTCTCTATCCCGTCGGCGAATATACTCCGCCGTCGTCATCCCGTAGCTTTCTTCTGGCTCGAGCCTTGACGATATTGAAGCCCCGTCGGTTGTGGACATAGCTCTCACCGGCGATGATCTCGCCGGGAAACTGATTAGAGTAGAGTGTGAAAAGTGTGGTTTAAGGGAAAGAGGGTACTGAGTCCGTTGGTTGATAAGATGAGAAAGATTGTGGGAGGGAATGGTCGCCATTGTTGAAAGCTTGGTGAGAGTTTCAGAGTCGTAACGAAATTGATTGCACCATTTTATATATACTCTATAAACAAATAATAAAGACATGCTCATGCTGCATGCGTCTATTTATTAGAGAATAATTTTCAAATGTAGCTTTGAACTTAACATAAATAATTTATTACTCCATTCAACATCTGTGTCTTATTTTCACTGTCTTTTTTTCCTCATTATTATTATTTATTTTTTTATTGCGTTGCATGATTGCATCATTCATCACTATAGAGAAATTTTGCTGGTTCACGAATCACGATCACATCACAATATCACATCACATATTAAACCAAAAAAACAATTTAGCACAAAGATCACTCACTTGCCTCCAACTAATCACACCATTAGCACAAAGATCACTCATTTGGCTCCAGCTAATCTCAGTTGCATCCGCTTTTGATAGATATCTCGGAATAATTCTATAAGTGGGTTTCTTATTGCAGCTTGGTCCACCAAAACTCCGGGTCTATTATTCTCAAAATTTGGAGAACTAATCAAATGGTTTAAAAGCATAAAACTTCAATCACTACTCATCTTCAATTCAGTGGGCTCTCTTTTGGCAACTAGTAGCAGGATCGTTGAGACAGTATCTTTGTATCTAAGAGGAAACATGAAAGATAAATCAAATACATCTTATCTATGTGCAACTCTTCTTGGTCCTTGGCCAAAAATAGGATAAAAACACCAAGAAAGGTTTTGTCTCATCCAATCATCTTGTTTATAATAAAGCTGATATCATAGCCTTGGGAACATTTCTATTGATCTTTTTGTGATCTCTGTCTCTCTTTCAGTCTAGCTTTTTCAGTGCAACCATTATCACTAGAGTTATGCTAGTGTTCTTAGCCAACCAAGTAAACCAAGAAGGCCAGCATCAAGTACCCGTGATTTCTTCTCAAGCCCTAATAATCAAAGGATGAACGTGATTGATTCTTATGCTCATAGTAAATATCAACCAGTCTACATTTAGAATATCGCGAAAAGATGGCTTTTCTCACCAATATCAGCAGCTACCCGANATCAAGTACCCGTGATTTCTTCTCAAGCCCTAATAATCAAAGGATGAACGTGATTGATTCTTATGCTCATAGTAAATATCAACCAGTCTACATTTAGAATATCGCGAAAAGATGGCTTTTCTCACCAATATCAGCAGCTACCCGATGCGCACACATCACCCCTGAGAAAGCCACAGCTATAACTCCCTGGCCAGGAAAACAACTATCCCCCACGCAGTATAGACCATCGATAGCCTATTATTACTCAAACCATACTTTCATTATCCAAACCAATTACCAGTATAACTAACCAAGAACTGATGATACATATCTATATTCCTTTGGCTTACTGTTGTATTGAACGGCATGCCTAATAAACCTTTTGGGGTTCCTCTTGGCATTGGCCCATAAGTTCCCTTATCCCTAGCAAGAAATCGCCTGTGTGTTCTTGGTGTTCCTACCTGCCTTGAAATTCCTTTAGATATACAGACTAAATACTGAAATAAGGCATATGCTTGCTCTCATCATGCAGACCTACTTTCACAATTTCTACAATGTGCATGGCAAATCTTACAGGAATAAAGAACAAGCCTAACCTCCTTAAACGTAATTGATGAACTGAGCCCTGGAAACAGTTTTTTCTCTAGCCTCTGTATTATTCCAGCTGCCACTTCTTCTTTTTTCGCTTCATAGTCTTTTGGAGGGAGTCCCTAGTACCGAAACTTTGATGAATTAAGTAACAAAAATGGGTACATCAACACTAATGCCAGAAGATGTTTCTAATGCTGAGAAAAATTGTAATTATAATAACTAGCATCTCCCTGCCGGAAGGTATATATATTTCATACTAAGCTTCACTCCTCTAAGATCAGCCTTACCTCCCAATCCTCAATGGAAGAAGTTGTAAATATGTGAAGTATATGTCGACCATTTGGAGCCAATGATGGATCAAGAATGGTTGGAATGCTGAGGAAGATACTGCCGTAAGGCTCCTCCAGATTCTTCCAGTTGTCCTACAGATGCAACAAAAGGATATAGTCACAATTGAATTACTCCCAACTCAGCCAAGGAAATAGATCTTAGTAGGAAACTAACAAACCTCAAGCACAAAGTGATGGCAATCTGTATCTGGAGGGAGAACCTCTGCTTTCACACCCATATGGATTGAAAGAAATGATGGAGCCTTGACATAGACTTTCTGGAAATTTTCTTCTTCTTTCGGAAGCTTTTCTCCTTTTAACAGCTTCCCTACAACACGACAATACAATTTTAAGTATTCTCGCAACAGAAGACACCTATTTGACAGTTACATAAGTTATTGTTTCTCTACCAAACGTATCCCATCTTGTAGCATTTGAAATTATTGTTTTCGCGAAAAATTCTCTTCCATCTGCTAGCCTAACACCGACCTGAAATTTTAGGTCCAGCAAATTTCATAACCCAAAAGGAATGTCAAAGGGTTAAGGAAAAATATAACTTTAGCAAGGCTCATACAGATACTTACAGCCTTTCCATCATCAAGTATTATGCTTTTTACATTAGCCTTGTAGAGTATTTCACTGCCCTGATCAACAAGTCCTTCTGCCAAAGACTTGGCAATCCCACCAACGCCACCAACCGGGTAGTTAATTCCTCCATAGTGCCTGTCACATAAAACCTGTCCTTGAACATGTAAGACAAGAAACAGAAAGAGAAACACGAGTATACACCAAGTCCATAAAAAGAATCCTACCATACTTGCATTGATCATTGGCGTCTGCAAAGCATTGACTGTGCTGACAATGAAACACTGCAGACAAATATGAAGGGTGATAATCATGCTACGATGTAGTTACAAAATTTGAGTAAAGAAACTTGCGCAGGTTTAGAAAAAAATTATTTTTCTCACCTCAGCATCAATGAAAGATAATAATTGAGGGTCCTTTATGTGCTTCCGAGCTATAGCCCCAGCATTTTGGGGCAAATAATAAGCTATACAACACAGAGAATAGCATAACAAAATTCATGTCAGCAGATTTTTCTTGTGTGTATCAGTGCAGGCGTATATACACACGCAGCAATCATTTATTACATACACACACACATCAAACATGATTTAGGAGTCCAAATCCTTTTTCAGAAGATTTAAAAGAATACCGAGTGTCAAGCATTCAAGCGGCTTCTGAAAGAACTGTCCAAAAAGGTAGATAGGCTCTTCTAGTGACTTAAGTTCCAGGGAGTTCAATGAGTTGAAGATCTGTTCAAGTTGTAAATTATATAAATATATAGCACAAGACTCGTAAAAAGTAAAAAATAAATCACATCAGACCTTCCAGCAGTCGCCATAGAATCCGAGGATCCCTTCCTTTTCGTGAGGGAACTTGCTCGTAAGCTCAGCGATGAAATCATCGTATTCTCTATGAATCCGAACAGAAAGATTATTGGGAAGATGGAAATGGACAGTGGTAGGATCAGGTATAACCTCCATCTTACGACCAACAGCCTTCAATGCCTGAGTTATCAAGTTTAGGTTCCCCTGTTCCCTTCAAATTAAGCAAATAATTTCAACTTAGAACAAAACTAGTGGTTCTACTTATGTTTAGTTCTCCTGAAAATCACAATTTGGGAATTGGTAAAAAGAAAGAAACCAACCTTATCGCTGAAACCGAACATGACAGAAGAGCCAACATCAAAAGTAAATCCATCTCTTTCGTAATAACCAGAGCTACCACCAGGAATCAAATACTTCTCTAGAACTAAAACCCTAGCTTCTTTAACAGCTAGCTGAGTCGCAGCAACCAATCCTCCAATCCCAGAGCCAATGACAATGGCGTCGTACAGACTCTCTCCTCCACTTGTTTCATCTCTCTTCGTCCCTTGTACTGTACCAACCACACCAGAAGAAGAAACGGATTTCACTGTAACCATAAGCTTCCTCTTCCGATTCTCTAAAAACCCTAAATTGGAAGTACACAACTTGTAATACGCGAAATTGGAGGTCTTCAACGCGGAGAATAAGGAACAGCGATCACCACAGTTAAGGGGAGTTTGAAAACACAAATCCATGGTGCTAAGTTGGTCGTCTTCACTGGATTGTTCCCAAACCCAATCAATTCAGGAAGACGATAAAGCACAATCAAATTATCAGCTAGATTAGGCAAAGATGTTTTTTATCCGAATTTGCAAACTGATTTTTCATCATAATGGAAAAAACAATTGTTTGGTAAGCAACAAAAAAAAAAAAAAAACTCGCAAGTGGAGATTTTTAAACACATTATTTTTGTGAATTTAAAATCCTGGCCGTTGATCCTGGTACGTTATAAGTTAAAAGGCATTGATAACCGTTAGATTGTCTCCTTTCAATTAAACTTCTTTTGTAAAAAAAGATTTGTACTCTTTCGCATTTATTTATAACGCTCGGAAAACCGTTGAAAGGACAGAAAGGGCTCGATCCAGTTTTTGTGGTGAATCAGATTCTCTTGTGTCTTGTCCATTATCACACGTTCTTCTCACTTCATTTTTACTCTTCTCATTTTCCTAGGAATTGCTCGTTACTTACTTATCGCTTAAATTACGTATTGTTTCATTGATCATATGATTTCATTGATCATTATGTGTGCTAAAAACTACCAGCTTTGATACCACCAAAATGGAGAAGATCATTTGTTAAGGATACAAAAATTTAGGNAGTGTCTGTCTTATGTGGACTTGCCCCTAGACCAAATCACTTCACAAAAGATTTGTACTCTTTCGCATTTATTTATAACGCTCGGAAAACCGTTGAAAGGACAGAAAGGGCTCGATCCAGTTTTTGTGGTGAATCAGATTCTCTTGTGTCTTGTCCATTATCACACGTTCTTCTCACTTCATTTTTACTCTTCTCATTTTCCTAGGAATTGCTCGTTACTTACTTATCGCTTAAATTACGTATTGTTTCATTGATCATATGATTTCATTGATCATTATGTGTGCTAAAAACTACCAGCTTTGATACCACCAAAATGGAGAAGATCATTTGTTAAGGATACAAAAATTTAGGCTTTTTGCCTTGAGAGACTCAAACCAATTGCTAGAGTTAAGAAAGGACATGCTCTCGTTAATTCCAAATAGCTATGAAAAGTTGAATGCAAGTGGTTTCTTTTTTGTGGTTGCATATTTTGGTCCACCAAGATTCCATATGTCCAATATTCATAGAATCTGCAGAAATAAATCAAATGGTCCAAAAGCAGCAGGGANTGTTAAGGATACAAAAATTTAGGCTTTTTGCCTTGAGAGACTCAAACCAATTGCTAGAGTTAAGAAAGGACATGCTCTCGTTAATTCCAAATAGCTATGAAAAGTTGAATGCAAGTGGTTTCTTTTTTGTGGTTGCATATTTTGGTCCACCAAGATTCCATATGTCCAATATTCATAGAATCTGCAGAAATAAATCAAATGGTCCAAAAGCAGCAGGGAAGCATCAATCAATATTCAACGTCAAATAGACTCTCTTTTGAGCAACTAGCAGGAGGATCGTTGAGAACGCATCTCTCTATCTAAGAGGAAAAATGGAACGATCAATTATCTTCTTGGTCCTTACAAAAAAAAAGGGTAAAGGCTGCCGATCGAAAAGGTTCGGTCTCGTCCAATCATCTTCTTCTTATATATATTTGAAGTCGTTTTAATAGACTTGGGAACATTTTCAACGATATTCTTGTGGTCTCTGTACGTGGATTCTGATTCTTCCTCATGTTATAAATAGCCTGCCACTCAAGCAACTAAAGTCTCAAGCAACTCCTTTCAGTCCATTTTCTTCTTCTTCTTCAAGAGAATGGACAAAGTTATGAGAATGTCGTCCGAGAAAGGAGTGGTCATATTTAGCAAGAGCTCGTGTTGTTTGTCCTATGCGGTTCAAGTCCTCTTCCAAGATCTAGGCGTTAACCCTAAGATCCACGAGATCGATAAGGACCCTGAATGCCGAGAGATCGAGAAGGCTTTAATGAGGCTAGGATGTTCAAAGCCGGTCCCAGCCGTCTTTATTGGTGGCAAGCTCGTTGGTTCCACCAACGAAGTAATGTCCATGCACCTAAGCAGCTCGCTTGTTCCCCTAGTGAAGCCATATCTATGTTAAACAACAAAGAAGGTGTTTCTTAAGGATTTATGAAATTAATCAGCTATGGAAATGTTATTTAATAAGGTGCAAAATTGAGCCAAATCTTTGTAATGTGTTTGTTAGTATTATTTGGGAAAGGGTACCTATAATTGTAAGACTGTTATTCGGAGGTAACAACATTTTATTATGTATTCTTGATTCGTATGCAAGCTTTAATATATATATGATCCAAGTCAAAACACAAAAGAAGCAGAACAGCTACAGAACTAACATGACCAGACATATTAAATATACTACCATTACATCGCTAACAATAATCTTTTCCTGTACAAAGAAAGAACAACAACANATGATCCAAGTCAAAACACAAAAGAAGCAGAACAGCTACAGAACTAACATGACCAGACATATTAAATATACTACCATTACATCCCTAGCTAACAATAATCTTTTCCTGTACAAAGAAAGAACAACAACAAAAACACACTGAATAATCAAACATACAGTGTATGATGTATGATTCTAAGAAAGTTTCTATCTAGGGGAAACGGAGGGAGCAACTCCACTGACGAGGTCAGAGCCAGAGACATCCATTGATGAATAAGGATGCTTCATGATTGAAGTATTTGATGACGATGATGGATGAGTCATTGTCTCAGACAAATCCTCTGTTTTGGCTACCTGAGATTCCGGCATCAGTTCCCATATGATTTCCAGTTCTCTTACAACTTCCGCCATGGAAGGCCTCGCTTCCGTCTCCTCTCTGCAGCATCGCAGCGCTAACGTTGCAAACTTTTCGAGGCATTCAGCTGGAACTGAGCTCATTCTCTTATCCACGGCTGATAATATTGAACCAGACTCGTATGCAATGTTGATCTGACAGTTACAAACATTCCAACCACATTTAGAAAATGCCAAGAAGGAGAACACGCTCTTAGCATTTAATCACAATTACCTCTCGAACTATGTTCTTGCCATGTGTGATTGGCTGCATTCCTGTCAAGAGCTCCAAGAACACTACGCCTAGACTATATACGTCGCTTTTGTCCGTCAATTGATGAGTCAAGAAATATTCTGGGTCAAGGTAACCCTGCAAGTCGAAGAGATAACTCTCAGTCATGGGTTTAAGAAACAATTATACAGAAGCAATGCAGGATTGAGATCTTACTGGAGTCCCTTTTACAACAGTAGACACGTGATGAGGTGAGATTCCTTCCATATCAGGTACTGGGGCAAGTCTTGAGAGTCCAAAATCTGCAACCTTTGCGGTGAATCTGGAGTCCAACAATATGTTGCTTGCTTTGATATCGCGGTGGAATATCGGGGGATCAGCTTCGGTGTGTAAATACAAGATTCCCTTGGCTGAACCTAAAGCAATCCGTAGTCTCATCGCAAAATCTAGAGGCTCTTGTAATTTAACTGCCAAAATAAAAATTTGTACATCAATCATAAAGTGGTTTTTACTAGGCATAGAGCCCATGAGACCTGGAAATTAACAGCACACAAAATCATATATGCTGCTTATATGTTATATGCAAAGACATTCACATCAAGAACAGAGAATACTGGTGGGTAGTATTTCCTAATCCACATAGAGAACAAGCAGCACTACAGATGACTCAGTGAAGAAGTAAAACTTACCCGAAATGTTGTCTCGCAAAGTACCATTTTCCATGTACTCATAAACCAGCATCTGCACGCTTGACAAAACATCAATAAGAGAAACATAAAAAGGTTTTGGACCTCAACCAGAAGAGGGTTTTGGAAAAAAGTACCTGTTCGCCTTCTTCATCACAGAATCCAACCAACGAGACAAGGTTTCTATGATGCAATCTCGATAACAATTCAATTTCAGTTAGGAACTCCCTCTCACCCTGCAAAGATCCCTCTTGTGCTCTTTTAATTGCCACAACCATTCCACTGCCAAGGGTACCTTTATAGACCTTTCCGTAACCCCCTTGCCCAATTTGAGTAGAACTGTTAAAATTGTCAGTAGCCAGAGCAAGCTCAGCATAAGTGAAGCTCTTCACACCTTCGATTTTCAAAGAAGCTTTGGAAGCTGCAATTGGATGAATCAAACTTTTAACACCAAAACCAAAAACATATGACCACTGCTAATACACAACTCCGATAAATAATCTACTATGAACACATATTGGCATCCACAAGAAAATGTTTACATCGCTTTCTTCTAGCAACCGCACTGTATCCTTTCAAACGTTTCCTCATAATGATAAGGGCAATAATAGCGGTTAGCGTAACTGCAACTGCAGCTGCGCCAAGAACTATTCCCGCAACTGCACCCTTACTTAAACCAGATGATGAAGCTGAAGGAAACACTACAAAAAAAAAGAAGCATGACAGTCAAAACAATGTCTAAGTGTAAAAAGTTTTAAGGCTTGTAAGAGAAAAAGGGTAAGCCAGGATCTATTGTAATTAAGGACGCTGAGAAACAAATGACACTGTTATCTTTAATTTAGCAGAAAGACGTCAATCATTAACTTGTACTTTAACCAAGTTCTGTTTTGAAATAAATATCAGAGGACTACTCTGCTACTAACCATCTCTGTAGACATCTAACAATGTGAAATTCATAAGCTCATAAGGACCAAACAGATCTTCGTCTGGGATATTCCATCCAGTGAACATGCTCCTTATTCGCCGAACCTCGCTACGATTGAATATGAAAGAATTGTTGGCATTTGAACCAAAAACAGGAAAGAACTTCAAGTACATTCGAAGTCTAGGTCCTTTTTGCCACTGGAATGAGTCAAGGCGCAGCTGATACAGATTCAAGCTAAGACCAGAGGTGATGTATTGCTCAAATTCGGATCTGAAAGGAACAAAATCCGAGAAACCAGGACTTTTCAACCGATATCCAACAAGCAGAGGAGCAGCACAAAAGCACCGTCTAAGAGGTTCTGGTGAAAATTCATAAGGGGGTGGGCAGTCAGAACAAGTTGTAGAAGAAGAATTGGTTGAACCCTGATTATTGTCTTCCTCAGTTACAGGTCCACAAAGTCGAAGCAGATTTCCATCTGAGCATAATGGATTCCCCTGAAGCCTGAAAAAACGAATATTGTCAAATTGATACCGCAAATGTGGACACTAATCTGAGGTAAGGAGTTTATTTATCACATTTCAGAATGAGCAAACAATATAAAAAGAAAAACTGTTATATACATCATGAGTAGCTAGAAGTAAAAATAAGTATGCATGGGACCTAATAAAGAGTAACAGGAAAGCGCAGAAACAAACCAGACGGTCACATTTGGGCGGACATCGGATCTTCCAGATATATTTGAAAACCTATTGTTCCGCAGATCCCTGAAAAACATAAAGGAAATGACGGTTGTCAAAAAATTATAAAAAAAGTTGGAAACATGTGTGTAGGTCAAAGGAAAGGAGATATGATTGTTTCTGTAACAATCATACACGATAATACTCTCGGTTGAATTCAGCTCTCTTTCCTGCCATATTCTAGAGGAAATGGAACCACTCAGAGCATTGTTTGCAAGCGACCTGCCACATTAAGTATACAACAAAACAAACCAACAGTCATCTTCTTATCCAAATATGATAAAACGAGCAACAGCATCTCAAAAACCAAAAAGCTCACTACACCAATTAGACACACTTACAACTTTTGAAGCCGTGGAAGGCCTGAAAAATTTGTCGGAATGGTTCCAGTTAAACGGTTATTGGACAGATCGCTGCAGTATTTTCATCAGAAGATATCGAAGTTAAGCACTTCATTTTCAACAAAAAAAGAAAAAGAATACTAATCACAGTACATAGCCCAGATTAAATCAAAGGTCAGAAATTATGAAAAGCTATAAACGTTTACATGGTTATGATACTATCAGAAAGCTTCCCTGTTGGTATAGATCCATTTAATTGATTTCGACTTAGGTCCCTGGAATTCATGTCAAACAATCAGAAACAAGATTATTTAAGGAAGCGGCTATATAAGTTATAAGACTTACAAATAACCAAGGCTCGGGATACTGCTAAGATCAGGCACTGGCCCTTGCAAGCTGCAGTTCCTAAGACTCCTGCCCATGGACAGATAGAAAAATATGCACAGGTTCGCATAGCATACACATATATCTTATGTCCAGAAAGTTTGAGAAAAAATAGAAAATAGACTACCAGTCTCTCTACATTTAGAATGCACTATCCTAATTAGCTCAAATATAGCTGATTTCCACCCCCACGGCATAAGATATGCACATGTTAATTCAAATCCAATGCATGACTCTCATACTGAATTGTTGAATGCATTTACGGAAGATGATAGCCCCTCCAGCCTCACACTTAAGTAAAATTAAGTTCAAGATACACTGTAAAACTAGCACTTACATCTTCAAAAGTTTAGACATGTTTCCATAAGATTGTGGAATCGTAGTCCCATCAAAGTGATTGTTATCTAATTGTCTGCAAAATAAACACGAGGAAAAAGGTCAAATATAAAAGAGTGAATACATGGATCACCAGTCTGTATGGTGACAGGACCAGGGAAATCGAAAGAAACTTTGACATAAAACTTACAGGATAAGCAAATGTGGCATGTTTGATAACTCAGGAGGTAGATAACCTGATAAATTGTTGTTGTCAAGAAGGCTGTAAAAAAAAAAAGAAACGTTCATGCGTGTGTTGCATACTGTAGACATGAAAACTGAGTTTAGGTATAAGACCATTCAAGCTGCTACTGCTACCAACTCACATGTGAACAATTGACGTTAGGCTTCCAAGCTCGGGTGGTATCTGCCCGCTAATTGAATTATTGTTCATGTGACTGGAAAAAGATAAGATGGACAAAAAAAATGAAATAAATGTAACATACTCAAGGGGAGAAGGAATCACCATAAGGAAAACAGCCAAGTAGAAGACGACATCAGATAAAAGAACTCACAAGTGCTTTGTTTNATGTGGCATGTTTGATAACTCAGGAGGTAGATAACCTGATAAATTGTTGTTGTCAAGAAGGCTGTAAAAAAAAAAAGAAACGTTCATGCGTGTGTTGCATACTGTAGACATGAAAACTGAGTTTAGGTATAAGACCATTCAAGCTGCTACTGCTACCAACTCACATGTGAACAATTGACGTTAGGCTTCCAAGCTCGGGTGGTATCTGCCCGCTAATTGAATTATTGTTCATGTGACTGGAAAAAGATAAGATGGACAAAAAAAATGAAATAAATGTAACATACTCAAGGGGAGAAGACGACATCAGATAAAAGAACTCACAAGTGCTTTGTTTTGTTTAAGTTTGCAAACGATTTGGGTAGTGGTCCTGATATACGGTTTTCATCAATCTGTATTCTGTCCAAGTTTGGAAGAAACCCAAGCTCCTCGGGTAAGTTTCCAGTTAATAGATTTCCATTCAAGAGCCTGGAAAAGTGTAGTGGCAGATCAAGTTAGCAAATAAGGGCAGGGAAGTAAAGAAGAAACTCGTGGGACTTACAAGAGTTGTAAGGACTTGATATTCCCAATTTCCTTTGGTATACTTCCGGTGATCTTGTTCCACATGAAACTCCTGGCATTGGATAAGAAGTTGTACAACACACAAAAGAAAGTTATTCACCATTTGGTATGACGAAAGATGAAGCAACATATAACGTTTTTAAAACACGTACAGGATAGTAAGACGAGTCAAACGGCCAAGCTCTGGAGACAAGTTCCCTGAGAGATTCATACTGAACAATTGCCTTCAAGTGATAAAAAAAAAAAAGAAGAAAGCAAACTACTCAAACCAATTCCCAGCGAAGAAAGAAAGAATCGATTTTTTAAAATAAAAAAAAGGAGAAAGAGAGTGAAGAAGAGAATAATACAATTCGCTGACATGAAGATAACCATCATCAAGAGTGGAATTGAAGCAGAGAACACCAGTCCAATTGGAAGTGCAGGGGTCTCCTCGCTTCCAATTGTTCAGTCTACGAATGCGATCGTTCAAACTCTTTCTTATCACTCGCAAAGCCCTCACTGAAATCCATAAAACATCAACGATCAGTACCAAATCAGCGAAACCAAAGGAAACCCATGTCGCAGACACAATTTTTTAGAAAATCTAAACCAAAAAGAAAGCAAATTCACCTTCGACGGGATTGGTGATGTCGTCGTCTTGAGCAAAAGTAGAAGACCAGCAACAGAAGAAGAAGAAGAAGAAGAAGAAAAGAGGTAGGAGACGAGAGACATGATACGAAAACAACATATCTCGAGAGGAAACAGAGGAGACAGAAGAAGACGCGAAACAGAGAGAGAGCTAAAAGCCAAGAAAGGCCAAGACCAAGGAGAAGAAGAGACTGAAGACAAAGTAAGAGGGAAGTGGTTGGTGTTCGGTGGGAGAATTGAAGAGTGATGATAAGACGACATTTTCTTTGTTTGACCAATTCAGGCAGTGGATGAGCCCGACGGAGCGTCATCAAAGTTTCACTTTCACCGCCGCCATTACTTTGAGCCAGCCCACCTTCTCCTTCCGTCAAAACCATTACTTTCTTCATTTGTTTAATGATAACTTCTCTGACCTGCCTTTGACCTTTTTTCGTCGATTTTGTATTTTTAATGGACAGTAGGTAGACAGACTTTTGCAAGTGCCATGCATTTACAAATATTGTAAATAAAGTTACCTTTTTTTATTCCACTTTGTATTTTTTTCAATGTACAAAAATCGCATACCATTAAGCAAATAGCATTAATTAAGAGACCAGATCAATCATTGGTTATATTGAAATCATATACCAGTATATGGAAAC
Source organism: Erysimum cheiri (assembly GCA_900406345.1). Classification (NCBI taxonomy): domain Eukaryota; kingdom Viridiplantae; phylum Streptophyta; class Magnoliopsida; order Brassicales; family Brassicaceae; genus Erysimum; species Erysimum cheiri. The sequence continues at coordinate 23,270 of OVAQ01000506.1, forward strand.
TTTGTTGAAGTATGTGCATTTTGGTCCCTCACGATACTAAAAAGGTCAAGAATTTATTGGAAAATTGGGGTTTTTTTTTTGTGAACTAATTTCTAGAAGTGCGATTTAATTGNTCATATACCAGTATATGGAAACTTTGTTGAAGTATGTGCATTTTGGTCCCTCACGATACTAAAAAAGTCAAGAATTTATTGGAAAATTGGGTTTTTTTTTTTTGTGAACTAATTTCTAGAAGTGCGATTTAATTGTCATAGCAATTTTTGTTAGTATGATGATTATGATTTCTTCAACAAGAAAATGAAGAAGATTAGATAGTAATGATTGAAAGTTTGAAACTTCGAAAGCGATAACACATAGGGACGACAAAAAACTAGGGACAAAAATATCAGAAATAACTAAAAAAGGAAAAAAAAAACTAAGAAAAACTTACTTAAATAAGAAATACAATGTCGCATGTGATGATAAATCCTACTTGGGTTTTTTTTCTTGGAGCTTATCTTAATTATACGTATAAATAATAAATATAACGAAAAGGAAAATAAACTTTAGCTGGTATAAGTAAGCATCATTAAAGGTTTTGAATTAGCTTAGAGTCGAGGTTATTTTAAATGATATCGGTCCATATCTGGCGTTTAAGAATTAGGACGACGATAAGAAAATTTAACTAAACTAAAAGCAAGACACGGTTTCTAATCACCCAAAAAAAAAAAAAAAAAAA
>OVAQ01000507.1:0-30589 GCA_900406345.1 Erysimum cheiri
TTATACAAACTTAATCTGAGATAGAAATTAAAATATGTTATGGTGGAGAAAATAAAATAGGAATCAATTATTCATAAACAACGTAGTAAACTCCCGCGCGTAGCGCGGACAAAGTGCTAGTATATATATATAGAGGAGTGGGAGGAAGAGATTGTTTATCTGTCTATATATATGTCTTTGAAATTAAAAAAAAAAAAAAAGAAAATCAGAAATTAAAAAAAGTGTCGGTGTATTCTCAATCTTTGTCTTCTTCTTTCTTCGATCCCTCTCTTACGTCTTTAAAACCTCCTCTTCTCTCGCTCCCTTATGTAACCGTTTTCGCCGTCTCTCTATCTCCGGTTCAATTTCAAATTTCTCCAAAAACCAGATCGAACCGATGATTCTGTGATTTATTTTTTTGGTTTAATCGACGGTTATGGAGACGGGAACGACGGTTACGGCGGCGAGTACGATGGGGATTGGAACGAGGAAGAGAGATCTGAAACCATACAAAGGAATAAGGATGAGAAAATGGGGAAAATGGGTGGCGGAGATTAGAGAACCGAATAAACGGTCAAGGATCTGGTTAGGCTCTTATTCCACGCCTGAAGCGGCGGCGAGAGCTTACGATACTGCTGTGTTTTATCTCCGTGGTCCTTCTGCTCGGCTTAATTTTCCGGAGCTTTTGACTGGACTTGCAGGCGGTGGTGGTGGAGATTTGTCGGCGGCGTATATTAGGAGAAAAGCGGCGGAGGTTGGTGCTCAGGTTGATGCGCTTGGTGCGACGGTGGTGGTTAATTCCGGCGAGAATTGTAATAACGGAATTAGGAATTGTAACGGGTTATTGGAACGGGTTGATTTGAATAAATTACCCGACCCGGAAAATTCGGATTGTGATGATGAATGGGTGAAGAGAAGATAGAGAGTAAAAAAAAAAAATAGTTTGTAGAAGAGGAAGGAGAATGTTTGTCTTTATAATGCGCTGTTGTTGCTAACCTGCGCCTAAAATTTTAATCCTTGTTAGTGTTTTTTTTTGGTGGGATAATCCTTGTTAGTGTTAATTATCTCCTAATTTCTTGGGTTTTGTTCTCGGCAATTAAAGATTTTAAAATCTCAACTCTTAAACTTGTGTTACAAATTAGATTTGCATGATCTTTCTATTGGCGAATAACTAAGAACATTACTCGAATTTGTATTTTCCTAACAACATATTATTCAAATTTATGTCCTATTAACGAACAAAGAGGATTTGATTCTCGAATTAAGCTTAATTTGAATAATTATTCTGTTTTATTCAAATTTTTTATTTTTATTTTATAATTCGAGTGAAAACCGTAAAAACAACACTTAATTCCAATCGATGAAAGTATCGTAGAGGTGCTACTATGAATAACGTATAACAAAATAGTAAAACCTCTATAAATTAATACTGCTAAAATTATATATTTTATTAATTTATCGAGTTATTAATTAATCTATATGTTCATTGAACCAAAAGTTAGAATTGGGGAAAATACTTCTGATGAAATGGACGTTTAAATTTTAAAGTTAGAATTGCAAAAACACAATTGTGGAGGTTGGTGTCCTAACAACTAAAGCTGTAAAATTATCGTAACCACTAAAAGTGATTTGATGTTTTTTTTTTTCTTTTGAGGATTTTAATGTGGGGGCAAACTATACACTATACAGATCAATTTGCATATTCAATTTTTATTTTTATTTTTTGCAGAGTTGGTCGGCAAGATTCTTCGGTGATTCAGATATTTTGACGACATTGGCAAATCAAAACGTGAAAAGTGAGGAACCGTTTATATATAAACGGGTGATGTGTGAAAGATTGACACAAAACTTGTGACATACAGTAAAAGAAAGAAAAAAAGATTCGGACACAAGACAACAACCTTCTTCGGACATGTTCTGTGTGATCCCACAAGTTCAACCAAAATAAAAAGTGTTAAAAAGTATGAAGTGAAATTCAAATTTCAGGTTTATTGGTTTTCTTGAATCCATAATCCAAACATTTTTCCGTATGTCTCCTGATGAGCCATTGACGTTTGCGATTACTTTCTTTCTCGTTTTTTTTTTCTTTAATTTGTTACTATTATTATTAACCAAATGAAGTTGAATGAAAAGACCAAAAGAAGTTTCAAGTTCCATTTTTGAGAAAATTGATAAAACAGTAAAAGATTGATGCAAATATTAGCTCAACAATATTATACATTAGCTTGCTTTTAGTGGTCATTGTACCGACAAATTCAGCAGCAAGGCATAGAAGATTTTGTGGTTGAACCAAAGCAAGAAGTACCGTAAAAGAGAGTACTTTGGTGGATAAACAAACCAAAGAAAGAGAAGAAGCTCTTTTCTTTTTTTATATGTTAATCAATTGTATGGTTAGATGAGAATCAAATACCCAAAAGCATTTGATAACCTAACGGTCCTAACCCATCAACAACAATAGAAGCTGATTCTGGTTCTGTACAACGACAGCGAGAAGTGCACTTACACAGTTTTTAGAAAAAAATAAATCTTCGCCGTCGTGTCCCCTAAGTTCTTGGAAGCTTCTAAAAGTTTCTAGGCACCACAAAGACAATTAGGGGAAGAAAGAGAACCAACAATGGCACGTAAAAAGGGTATAACAATAGCGATAGCACGAGGTTTACTTGACTAGAGAGAGTGTGAGATTACGGGTGCTCCTTAACTTAAATCGATGGAATGACACAAGATGTGGACACAGGAGAAATGTAGAAACATTTGTCATCAAACTAACAAGACTCTTAAACACGAACATTCATTACAAAATAAAGAAACTAGATGTATTGTTGTGCTATAAATGGTCATAACTCTAGCATGATAATCAATTAGACTAGACTGAAAATGATAGTGAAAGCTTCAAGATTATACAAATCCATGGAGTAAGAACCGGACTAGTGAATGCCAATGTCAAACAATATGATGATTATGATAAGAAAAGCATTCAGATAGTACAGAGAAACCGGCTTGAAACTCTCAAGTCTTTCACTGCCTAACAAAGCAAAAACTTCCACTGCCAATGAACAAAACAAAAACGTGCCATAAGATTTCAGGTGTGTTGTCAAGAAGCTTGTGTTTTTCATTCCATACTCTTTCATAACAAATGAGACAAGACTACACAACTCAATGTCTATCCAAATCAAAGCCAACAAAGTTATAATCTGAAAACATCCTCATAACCCTCATAAGTCGGTCATATAACTTAAAAAAAACAAAAGCAGAAATGTATAAACCTGAGCATAGAAATACATACAAAGCAATTTCCAATCGCCATTTATCACAAGAACGCCTATGATTCTATCCTCCAAGAGATCTTTCAGAGCTATTGAAAAAAAAGCAAAAAAGATTCATCAGACAATCCAGTGATCCCACTTAGATGGCTAATAAGCCCAATGCGTAGAGCTCACCCTCAATGTCCTTCTTTTCTTCAATGTAATTAAAGATTCATAAAAATAAACTTGCAACTTCTCCTTCCTCATCATCTAACAATCACCAATGCTCAAACTTCTTTCCTACAGTTCTTACGCAAACATAACTAAACACCAAAATTCCGACAAAATCAAGAACTAGAATTCTCAATTTCAAGAACCCAAAATCAAGAAAATTCACAAACTTGACAAACCAAAACAGAGACAGTAAGCCGCCACTATCATCAAATTCAACTATTTTGGATTATAACTCTCACACTCTGAATCATTAAATACAAAACCAAGACTCAAATTAAGCTTACCAGAGACCAAACCATCACAAAACCGGCGACTATAGCGGCGGAGCAAACAAAATGCGACAGTCACGAGAGAATCACGTGAGAGATATACTGGTCCCTTCTCAAAAACAATCGGACGGCTAAGAATAAAGCAGACTAATTCTCTTATCCAATCTTACACCGTTAAAATAAACATATGTTATTTTTAATCAGGAGCTAGGGTTTTCAGAAATCACTCTCTGTCATTTGTCTTTGTAAGACTTGAGCAACTATATAATCTCAATTTTGTCTCAATCACTAATCCTTTGCGGTCTCGCCGTGCTGCCCACAACAATCCTCCTCCGACTTCGTCTTCCTCATCATCATCGTTACCCTAATTATCCCCAATTTATCAAAAAAATAAAAAAAAACCAAAAAAAATGGCTCAGGTTCAAGCTCCTTCTTCACATTCCTCACCTTCTCCTTCGGTTACTGACTCATCAGTGTCTTCTGTGGCTGGAATCGTCGGCGGTGGTGGAGGAGAAGGAGTTAATCACGGTGCTCTTTGTTCTCTCTATGTTGGAGATCTGGAATTTAATGTTACGGATTCTCAGCTTTATGATTATTTCACCGAGGTGTGTCAGGTTGTATCTGTTCGTGTTTGTCGTGATGCTGCTACCAATGTTTCTCTTGGTTATGGTTATGTTAACTACAGCAACAGCGAAGATGGTTTGTGCCCTTTAAAGTTTTCACCTTTTTTTTTTATTTGATTCAGTTTGACATTATGGATAAAGATCTGATTTTGAGGTTTTGTAACCATTCCTCTGGCTAATTTGAGTGATGGGTATTGTTTGATTTGGACGATTTTAGCCCAATGTTAGTCAAATTAGGGATTTTGTTATCACTTTGCTTTGGTTGAGTGAGTCTGTTTTGTGGGTTTGTAATGATGACAGCGGAGAAGGCATTGCATAAGCTGAACTACACTTATCTTAATGGGAAGATGATTCGGATTACTTACTCTTCTCGTGACTCTTCTGCTCGTAGAAGTGGGATTGGGAATTTGTTTATCAAGGTGTGTACTTTTTGTTTGAGTTCTCTCTTGTGGCTTAGCTTTTCTTTCTGTTTGGTGTTCTAATTTTGTGTCTTTTTTGCTGTGTGAAGAATTTGGATAAGTCAGTTGACAACAAGACTCTGCACGAGGCGTTTTCAGGGTGTGGGACTATTGTGTCCTGTAAGGTTGCTACTGATCACATGGGTCAGTCTAGAGGATATGGGTTTGTGCAGTTTGATACTGATGAATCAGCTAAGAATGCTATTGAGAAGCTGAATGGCAAAGTGTTGAATGACAAACAGATTTTTGTTGGACCTTTTGTCAAGAAGGAGGAAAGAGAATCTGTTGCTGATAAGATGAAGTTTACCAATGTTTATGTGAAGAATCTGTCGGAAACGACTACGGATGATGAGTTGAAGACTACTTTTGGTCAGTATGGTAATATTTCGAGCGCTGTGGTTATGAGGGACGGAGATGGGAAATCCAGGTGTTTTGGATTTGTTAACTTTGAGAATCCTGAAGATGCAGCTCGTGCTGTTGATGCTCTTAACGGAAAGAAGTTTGATGATAAGGAGTGGTATGTTGGAAAAGCTCAGAAGAAATCTGAGAGGGAACTTGAGTTGAGCCGGAGATATGAACAAGGATCAAGGGATACTGGAAACAAATTCGATGGGTTGAATTTATATGTTAAAAACCTTGATGATACTGTCACGGATGAGAAGTTGCGCGAGTTGTTTGCCGAATTCGGTACAATCACCTCCTGCAAGGTTAGTATTGTGCATACATTCTATTCACGAGGAATGCAATTTTTATCTCTTGATTGATTGGAATGTCGTACCTTTCTAACAAACAGGTTATGCGGGACCCTAGTGGTACTAGCAAAGGATCAGGATTTGTTGCCTTCTCAGCAGCCAGTGAAGCTTCTAGAGTGGTAATATGAATGATCTTGTGTCAAGACAATACCAAATTTGTTTTGAACTTCCAATTTTTTTATATCTTGATGCATTTTCTTTGGGTATGCTGCAGCTGAATGAAATGAATGGTAAAATGGTTGGTGGCAAACCGTTGTATGTTGCTCTGGCACAAAGGAAGGAAGAAAGAAGGGCTAAGCTGCAGGTAATAATTCCGACCATAGATATACAACCTATCTGGAGCTACTTTTGTTTGATCCATTTTGATCAATCCCAACGGTCATGTTTTAGGCACAGTTTTCTCAGATGAGACCTGCCTTTATCCCTGGTGTGGGTCCTCGGATGCCAATATTTCCGGGTGGTGCTCCAGGTCTTGGACAACAGATTTTTTACGGTCAAGGACCTCCATCGATCATCCCTCACCAGGTACCACTTTTTCCCTAGCTGATCTGCTTTGTAACTCGGCTTGATCTTGACAGACTTGTTTCTGTTGGATGAAAGACTGTTTTAAGTTGTAATTAGAAATCAATAACCGCTCATCTGATTTTACTTAAATCTGTGATAGCCTGGATTTGGGTATCAGCCCCAGCTGGTTCCTGGAATGAGGCCAAGCTTTTTCGGTCCGATGATGCAACCAGGTCAGCAAGGTCCACGACCAGGTGGCAGACGATCAGGTGATGGACCTATGCGCCATCAGCAGCAGCAGCCAATGCCTTATATGCAGCCACAGGTTAGTTGACAAAAAAAGTCTTAAATCCCGGGTTAAGATAGCTCTCTAAACCCTTGCTTTCTTCTCTCCAAGATGATGCCGAGAGGACGCGGGTACCGTTACCCTCCTGGTGGTAGAAACATGCCTGACGGTCCAATGCCAGGAGGAATGGTTCCAGTTGCTTATGACATGACTGGAATGCCTTTTGGTCAGCCTATGTCCGCTGGTCAATTAGCTTCTTCCCTTGCTAACGCCTCACCTGCTCAACAGAGAACAGTAAGTCTCTCAATACATATCGAGTTGCGTTTTGGAGAAGAACAACTTCACTTAACTTTTTTCTTTTGGGTTCGTGTAGCTTCTCGGTGAGAGTCTATACCCATTAGTGGACCAGATAGAGCACGAGCACGCAGCGAAAGTGACCGGTATGCTTCTGGAAATGGATCAGACCGAGGTTTTGCATCTCCTCGAGTCACCAGAGGCTCTAAATGCTAAAGTTTCAGAGGCATTGGACGTGTTGAACAACGTGAACAAGCAACCAACGACTGAAGGCAACAAAAGTGGAAGTCCAAGTGATCTATTGGCTTCACTTTCCATTAATGATCACTTATGAGAAGCTTTTGTTCGAGTTTTATACTTTTGACTCTTTCTTCTTCTTCTCTCTCTCTCTCTGATTGACAAATTTTTGCGGGAATCTATTTGCTGTTTTTAGACTTTTGCTTCGATATGATTGTTTCTGTTTTGACTTTTGACTATTTTGGGTTGACTTAAAATATTTTGTTGGATTACATTTCACTATTGCAAATTTGCTATTGTGAGTCTTTAATCTTTATGATTGAACTTTTGATTATCATTTTGTCTTTTGTTTATTGCAAAGTCTTAACAACATAAGAAAGTAAGTAATGATGATATTGGATATGTGGTTCGTTGGTTCTTCGTTCATCATATTAAACTTGATTCATTACTACCAAACTGTGTTAACATAGGCCCTATAAAACAAGTGTTTTAGAGTAAAGTAATTTTATTTTGTTAAATGAGGTTAAAGACGCCCAAGCACTTGTGGTCTGGTGGTAGGGGACTCTTGGGGAAAGGGTGAAACTCCCAAACCTGAGTTCGATCCTCCCCAGAAACAAATAATCACATTTGTTTGGGAAGTCTGTCAGTTGGGCTTTAGTCCAATTGGTTTACCTGGTAGTCAGAAATGCAGGCGGCCTGACTACCCCCTGGCATTAGTCGGAAGGCACTCCAAACCCGGAACAGGCAGTGTGGTGGTCCTTCGGGAAGAAGTCCACTCTGTAGCACTTCGGTGCGTTCCTACCGGGGCTGACCGGATCAGCCGATAGGGTTTATCAAAAAAAAAAAAAAAAAAAAAAAAAAAAAAAAGAGGTTAAAGACTTAAGTATCGTCTAAACACAATACACAAAATTTGGTTTATGTAGGTCACTTGAGTAATTGTCGGTTTCTCAATAACCCTTAGATTTGATTCAAATTTACGTCTATTGCCATTTTTCAAATCTAATTAAAGAGAGTGATTTATATTGGCCCACGATTTACAATAGCTTATGGAGCCCAAATCTCACTAATATTTGTGACATTTAAATTTCTTGTTTTTTTTTCTTGATTTTGGGTATTTGTCTACAAAATTTCTTCCCCTTAGATTTGCAAATTAGGCCTCGGGTTTCATATAGGGGATTTATTAGTGTATTATTACAAAATGCATATATTAACGAATACAAGAATTGCATATTAACAATCGACGTTTAATAAAAAATCTAAATAAATACTATGGATTAAAGATCACAGTCAAACTATCTATAATCACCAAACAATGTAGACGTACAAATGGGCAAATAAATAGCTTGCATGAAGCTTCGATATCCACATCAGATTTATTTTGCATTATAAGTGTAGTACACTTAGTGTACAATCGTTGTCGATATGTATTGAATCTTTTTTTTTGGTCAATATAGAAATATCCAATTTTGATTCTTTTGATATAGTTTCTACTTATAGCTATTTCGATTTATTCATATAATTTATATGTTGGTTTTAACCAAATTTAGCAGACCACAAAAGTAAAAACCTCTAAAAGAGAAATTGGCAAGAACCTTAATTACAAGTTAAAGTAGATTGAAGTGACACTAATTTGCCACTGATGAGTGATAGCCCTTTTAGAGATTGAAAGCAAGTTATAGAGTAATGTTATCCATATACAAAGACTGTTTACCTAGAACTTAGTTGCCTAATTACATCTTTAATGGGTCCATAATTTGAAGTATTTTCTAAACAAAGAAGGCGTCAACTTGTTAATGAAGTGATTAGCAAATAATATGTTTGAGGGCTAATTAAGGGAATGTTAGTTAAGGCCTTAAGGCTCTTTCCATAACAAGAAGAATCTGCTACATAAACAGAAAATTAAAACAAGATCGTTTAATAAACATATTGAAATGCACAATTTTTAGTGGGAGATTTGATAATGTTGAAATAAAAAATTGAAAAAGCGAAATATTGAAAAGGTTATTACCACAATTAATGATAAGAACACAATTGTCCTATATATGATCCAATCATGTCCAACCAATCAATTAGGCAAGTTTAATAGACAAATTAGCTCCAAAACAATATATTCGTAATTGAGCTTTTATGATCCACCAAATACGTAGTAATCAATTCATATTTTATCTAGACAACTATGATATCATTATAGTCAAGAAATGTTTGATATTAAGTTATTGACAACTACTATTTTGTTGTTGGATTAATTCCTTAAAAAAATGAAAAAAACTAATGATTTTTTATTCGATAAGCTAATTATTTTATTAGTTCAAAATCACTTTTAATTTTAAAAGAAACCAACCTCTTAACTCTTAAGATAGAGATGGTTACAAAAACAAAAGTTGATTAGATTGCACACTTAACTCAATTAATTATTCATTAAGCATAAAGCTTTCCTACTAATTAGTACTACTAATCACTCTTTCAATTAAATAAACCAATCAATTAAGCATTCCTACTTTGAATAAAGCAACAAAATAGCTTACAAATTTTTGAATATTAGACTTCCAAGGTCCATGAAATTCATAAACATGTTTGATGTTTCCCTTTAAAATAAGTACAAATTAAATTAACTCTATAATTATAATTTTATGGTTTATATTAGTGATAATAATTAATTAAATCTCGTACGATCCAACGTTCATTAAGCGTACGTGGCCCATTTCGATCAGATCATACCCGACACATCCTCTCTCTCTCTCTACAGTCTCACACTCTCTCTCTACAGTTGTTTTCAAGTAATCTTAACTTTTCCAAACAATCTCTTTTCTTACTAAACCCTTTTCATTTGTCTTCTTCTTCACACAGCTCGTTTCCTTTGTGTTATAATCTCCGTTGTTGTGTTCATCGAGAGGATCGGTTTAAGAAGGTGAGTAAAGTTTTGATCTTTATTCATGGCTTTTCATCAAATCTTCTAAATGTGGATATAAAAAAGCTAACTTTATTTTGATTTCGTCATGGGTTTCTATTAAAGTCTTAAACTTTTATGAAAATTGGATTTTTCTTCTTTTTAGTGTATTGTGCATGTATAAGCCATTGATGAAGGCTTCTCTTTTATGCATTTTTAGGGGAATTTTGTTGATTTTTGATTTGGGATTTTTTGTTTTGTTGTTCTGTGTCTCAATCTTGATTTGAGTCACATTCACTTGTAAAATTGTGGGTCCAATTTTGAGAAATGTGGGATAGGAGAAATCAAAACAAAACAATAAAAAGTCTTTTCATTGTTATGTGTTTTTTGTTTATGCATATGAAGCTTTTTTTCTTTCTAAAGTGTGTTTTTCTATGTGATAGGATATTGTCAAAAGATTCAAGAGTAGTAGTTGTGTGGCTTGTGGAGGTAATTAATAGATGGATCATAAAGCATGGCCTTGGAAGAAGAAATCAATGGAGAAAATAGCTGTTGAAAGCAATGGAGAGGTAAGTGTAGATATGATGATGATAAACATTGTTGATGTTAGGTTGGAAGATGGATCTTATTTGCTCATTTATGTTATCTTTTAGAGATGTTTTTATGGTTAGTAGTTAGCATCATAGTGTGATCTGTTGGAGATTCAAGTGTTGTTTGGCTTATCCTTCTTGATGCTCCTTGTGTAATAGCTAAGCTTATCCTGATGAGTTTGGTTTTGTCTCGCCTGATTTTAGCCGTATTTGCTGATTCATGAGCTTGATTGTTCTTAACATTAGACTGAGAAGGGTGTGGCTGAAAAGATAGAGCTGGAAAATCGCGTGAAAAGTCTAACTGATAAGCTTACCTCTGTTGAGGCTGAGAGCAATAAGCATGAGACTGAGGCGCAAGAAGCAATTGTTGGTACTTTACTAAATCTTAATCTGTTCTGAATCGATATTTTCCTTGATTTTTGTCCTCTTCATGGTCTCATTTAGTGTCTTGTTCCATTTGCATTTTGTGTTAACAGGCTGGGAGAAGACAAAAGCTGAAGTAGCATCTTTAAAAAAGAAACTAGAAGAAGCTTTGAATGAAAAACACAGGAGTGAGGAAAGGTCGAGTCACACGGATGCTGGTCTAAAAGAATGTATGCAACAACTTCGTTTTGTCCGCGAGGAGCAAGAGCGAAGGATGCATGACGCTTTGACAAAAGCATCACAGGAGTATGAACGGCGATTGGTTGTTATAAAGACAGAATTGGCAGATACTGGTAAGAGGCTTGCAGAAGTAGAAGGCGAGAACACTCAACTCTCAAAGGCTTTGTTAGCAAAGAACAAAACTGTTGAAGATTTAAACAGAGAGAGGGATCGTATCGAGCTAGATTTCAATGCTTTGGTGAGTAGTCTAGAGTCGAAGGAAAAAGAAAACGTTTCGCTGAGATATGAAGTCCGAGTGCTGGAGAAAGAGCTCGAGCTTCGGAATGAAGAGAGAGAGTTTAGCCGTCGTACTGCTGAAGCATCGCATAAGCTGCACTTAGAGAATGTGAAGAAAGTTGCAAAGTTAGAATCAGAGTGTCAAAGGTTACGGGTTCTTGTCAGGAAACGTTTACCAGGACCTGCTGCTCTGTCTAAAATGAGGAATGAAGTAGAGATGTTGGGAAACAGAAGAGTCAATGGAAGCCCTAACAGTCCGCTGATTGATTCCGAAAAGATCAATAACCTCACTGAGCAATTATGCTTACTGGAAGAAGAGAACAAGACTCTGAGGGAAGCCTTAAGCAAGAAAGTCAATGAGCTTCAGTTCTCAAGAAACATGTATTCTCGAACAGCAACTAGACTACTGGAATTCGAATCTCATCTTGAAGAATCTTCTAAAGGCACAAACACTGAGCCAAGACGGAGAAGCAATGCTTCGTGTGAAGTCTCTCTTGTATCCGTATCAGAGTTTGACAATGATGATAAAGCTAGCTGTGCTGATTCTTGGGCTTCTGCTTTACTTTCAGAGCTGGACAATTTTAAGAACAAGAAGCAAACGGGCTCGAGTTTGGTTGGAACCCCTAAAGCATCAGAGATGAAACTAATGGATGATTTTGCTGAAATGGAGAAGCTTGCAATGGTTGCAAGTACAATCGATAACCGACCTGGAAGTTCTCATATTTGTTCTTCTGATTCCATTTCAGCTACTGGTCCGGTAGAGAACGAATCTAATGAAAATTTATCAGAGGTAACGAAAACTCCTGGAACCGATTGTTCATTGAATCCTGGAGCATCTCCCCAAGATGATTCAATGAGCAAATTACCTCAATCTCTACATATCGTCTTGAAAGCGATAATGGAGTATAAGCGTATCACACAGAGAAACACTGATGAAGTACTTGAAGATATCAGAAAAGCCCTGCCAAGTGTAAACCATTCAAGCTCCTCTGTGGTAAACCAGCAGGAGACTAAGACTCTCACTGTTGAGGATACACCAGATATGGAGTGTAATATCAGCAAATCGATTCACAGAATTATTGAAATTATCGAGGGTGTCAGCTTAAAAGACGAGAGTCATGTGTCCAACGGAGAATCAGAAAGGCTTTCAGGTTACACTGCTCGCGTCTTGCAATGGAAAACTTCAGAGCTAAGCAGTGTATTGCAGCGATTTCTTCATACTTGTTACGATCTATTAGACAGAAAAGCAGACATGAAGAAGTTTGCAGAAGAGCTAAGCTCTGTGTTGGAATGGATGGTGAACCACTGTTTTTCTCTTCAAGATGTTTCAACCATGAGAGAAGAGATTAAGAAGCAGTTCGAGTGGGATGAATCTCGGAGTGGAAGCGAAGTTGATATTGGAATACTTCGTCAGGTTTCAGAAGCAGATAAGCTCAAGACAGAAGATGTTTCCTTTTTGGCTTACAAGGATCAGTCAATTGAAGACAAACCTGGCAATCAAAAGTTGTCAAGCAAAATGGTTGAAGAAGAGGCAAAGGACAAGGCAACGAGGTAAAATGTGAATGCTTGAAGACTTCATGTCAGCAAAGTAACTCATTAATCTCTGACGCATCAAATGGTTTTCTTGTTGCAGTGCTTCAGAGAATGGGCTCAAGCTAGACGAAAAACAAAACATGCGAACTGTAAGTTAAAAGCAGAACAAAATCAAATCCTTTACATTGAGAGTTGTTTTTGTCTAAGGACCAATCTGTTTTATGTGTTTGATGATTCAGGAAATGGAAATTACTGCTGCTTCAGAAAAGTTGGCTGAGTGTCAAGAGACGATTCTAAACCTCGGAAAGCAGCTCAAGGCGTTAACTAACGCAAAGGAAACAGCTTTAGTTTCAGACAAACTCATGTCTGACCATACCGACAAATCGAACAACATATCTGATGCACAACCTTCACAAGAGACAAAACCAGAGAAGATATTGACGAGCCAGAGATCATCTCTTTTGGATCAGATGAAGGCAGAAGATCACGACACTGGAGAATCCAAGGATCAGAAACCTCAAGCAGCGGATAAAAACGGAAAGGGAGGAAACGGTTCTGTTTACAATGAAACAATCGAGGCATTGGAACAGATTCTTCTGTCAGACAAAAGCAAAGGCTCCGAAGCAAACTGCTTCACCATTGTTCCTCAGAAAAAGAGCGGCGGAGTTAAGAATCTCTGGAGAAAGCTGTTGGGGAGAAAAAAGAAAAGTAAAAGCAAGAAGCTCCCTAATCCATTTGCTACCTAAGAAGATGGTCTCATCTAGACTATAATCTAATACCTTAATCTTGTTTCTTTTCATGTTCCCAATTCCCAAAACTATGCAAACTAAACTGTTATTTTCCTAGAATTTTTTGGCGGTATATATATAAATCTCCACGTAGATTATTACCCAATAAGATGATCAATCTGTTTTATTTCACTCCTAGTCTCAGAAAAGATACAATCAGTAATCTTGACCCAATGAATCTTTTATAGGGTTAATGTAGATCTCCAACGTAGACACCAAATGCAAAAAGATCTTTTGATATAATGTCATCTCAAGTCTCAAAGAACACATTGTGGCCTTTAAAAGAGACTTCTCAATCTCTGTACAGAACAAACTTGGCGATGTCGTTAAGCCCAGCTTCCTTGTAGCACTGAGCAACCCGTTCCAATGAGTCATCCCATTTCCCTTCAAGTGACGCTAGATCCAATAAGAACGCAGCTTCGTCCAAAGATGCCTGATAATTGCAAGTTTGTTTCAAGCACTTGTCTTGTATCAGAAACATCCAAATATGAAAACAAGCAAAGATCGAACCTGATACATTGGCTTTCCCCTGTCTATGTCCCGTTGTCTTCCTTCTCCTGTAACTCTCTCCTTATACTTCGTAATTTGCTCCTCTCCCCACTCTGCTATTCGAGCAATTTCCTGGGCAACCATTTCTTATGTTCAACACTTTTTGTCTTTTCTCTTTTCAATTACCAAAATTGTTTAACGACATTCAAGGAATTGTACCTCGTATCTGCATCCTAAGGTCCACCATGAAGATTTCAGAGCACCCCTAG
The DNA here is from genome assembly GCA_900406345.1 of Erysimum cheiri. Taxonomy (NCBI): domain Eukaryota; kingdom Viridiplantae; phylum Streptophyta; class Magnoliopsida; order Brassicales; family Brassicaceae; genus Erysimum; species Erysimum cheiri. The sequence goes on from OVAQ01000507.1 coordinate 14,314, forward strand.
CTGCGTCTTTTGCTTCTAAGCTACGCCCAAGTCTACAAAACCATAGAGGTCTTAGAGTTTTCTAGAAAGGACATAAGCATTTACCTTCAGTACATTAAGAAGGGAGAAAGAGGGATGATGAGAAAGGATCATACTAACTTCAGCAAAACTTTTGCGTTGAAAGCAAAAGGCCGGGCAAATCCAGGGAAGTTCCCTCTCTTTGTATAAAACTCGGCAGCCACCAAAGCTGAAACCTTGTATTAGCACGTGAAAATAGTTAAGAAAAGAGAACAAGCTGCCTACAACAGAATAGATGTTATTACTAGCCTTACATGGTCTCCATTCTCAATATGTCGAATAACTTTGCGTTCAAGAGAATCCGGGAAAAGTCCAACCTGAATAACAAAGCTAATAGTCATATCCCGGCATCCACATGTTGAAAAGAGACTGATATTAACAGGTTCCATATATGTACCTTTCTTAACAGATAGGCATCTAAATCCATCGGTCTTGACTTGGCAAAGTCACCCTTACTGTATAGTTTCTTTCCAGCTTCACCTGCAGCATTGAAGATTTCTTGACTGGATTCTTCGCTTTTAGAAATATCTTCCTCCACCAATATTCTGTGAATGAACTGATCAACCTGAATGTTGACCAATGAAGTCCGATATGAAAATGTACAGCCAGCAAATAAAACAGAAATGACCCAAAATCATCAGTAATGCTATAAAAAGACTGACATTATTGGCTAAAAACCAGACCCCATGTTTCTGAACTTCCACCACAGGCATCTCCATACTGCAAACACCAGAAACAATGATAAGATATAAAAGAAGAGAAACAAGACGATATAACAATAGAAATGAGCTTCTGACCTAGGAGGAGCTGTTGGCCACCGTAGTAAAGCGATTGAAGAACCTGAAAAATGAAAGATAGTCACACAAACTCACAGCTCTAACTTAGAAGATCTCAAGTGTTTCAAACTCAGAAAAGAACTTATGTACATGTCCCTAATCATACCCGGGCTCATTCTCACCAATGGAATAGTAAGAGGTAATAAGCCTTGCTTAGCACCAGGAGAAACTATGGATTTACCTGATACAATTTCATTACAAGCCAAGTTACACACAATGAATTCGATAAACCAGCCGCGAAAACACGATAATAAACCAAGTCAATATAAACCAATTGAATCTACCTCTAGCTGTGAATATGTTCAGCAGCTGTGTCAAATGCTTAGGAGGCTGAGCTTTTGCTATGTCCTTGATGAAACACTCATGGTCTACAAAACGAAAAATCCCATAGAATCAATCGTTAACTTCAAATTCATTGACGTTTCAGTTCATTTCAGCTCCGTAAGAATCAAAATCTAACATTCGTAAACCGATCACATTTCCAGAAAGTTGAATTTGAAAACAGCCAAAATTTGAATCCAACTAACCAGATAATGGAGAAGAAGAAGAGCAAAAGGATCTAACGAAGTTTCTACTCCCAAAACGAAGTATCAATCCCCGTTTCCTTCCGATAACCGCCGCGCCGTAAAACATCTTAAGAGTTTTTCCGATCGCCGTACTGTTTCTCTTCCGATGAGAAGCTTACAGAGAAAACTTCGGAAAGCTGTCACAACGAAGAGACCAAAAAAAAAAAAGCCCATAAATTAGGGTTTATAAGCCCATTATAAACCCAAGCCCAGCAACGTTCGTTTATTCAGTTATAAATAAATGACACAACAGTCTCGATTCGTCGTCTCGAGTTTCGTGAGATTTTTCCGATACACCGGAGAAGTACTTTTCCGATGTACAGTGGATAATTCAAATCGAGCTGCCACGTCGCTATTTTCCCACCAACTTTATTTTTCTAATTTTCACAGTTCCCAATTCGTAAACAACTGTTGATTGTTTTTTTTAAAGTTATACTAATAAGAAACGTTTCTAAATTGGATTTGAAGATTAAAAAAAAAAAAAAACAAAATTGAAGATAATTTTTAGGGTTTTATAACGACCCGCCAAATTGTTTCTCTCATCCGACATTTTCGATTTCGCGACCCGGATCTTGACCCGGACCCGCATTTTCCTCGGTTCCGATCTGGTTTCTTGACAATGACGTCGGGAGCTTCGCCTTCTTCTTCGGCGACCAGATCGGAGCCACCCAAAGACTCTACGGTGCGTCAATCGGTCTTTGATTTGTTTTTTTTCTTACTTTCTAAAAATCGAACTTTTCTTTGTGCTAACATTGACTTGTGTTTGACTGAAGAGAACGAAGTTTTTAATTGCTTGTTTTTGGGTTTGATTTGCTCGTTTTTGGATCTAGAGATTGCTACATTGTGAGCTACGAACTCGTTTTAGGGTTCTAGAGCATTGATGCGAAACAATTTGATGTTTTTTTTGTTTGTTCATGGTCTTTGTTGAAAATGCGTTTGACATTTCAGGTGGAGGAGAGAGCTCCAGCTTCTAAAGAAGTATCAGCAGTAATAGAATCGCTTAAGAAGAAACTTGCAGCTGATCGGTGTATATCTATAAAGGTCGATATTTTCTTGGTGATTTTGTTTGTTTTTTCTGAATTTGGTTGCTAAGAAATTGTTGATTTGTTTTTTCAAACAGAAAAGGATTAACGAAAACAAGAAGAATTTGTGTGGTATTACTCAAAGCTTTATGAGGTCGTCTATGGAGAGAGGAAGTAGCTGTAAAGATGGTAGTGATCTTTTAGTTAAGAGGCAAAGAGATTCGCCTGGTATGAAAAGCGGAATCGATGAGAATAACCAGAGATTCTTAGAAGATGGACATGCTAATTCACCGATGGTTCACGGATCCAGTGTCCCTGTTAAAATATCTTTACGCCCAATCAAAATACCTGATATCAAACGTTTGTCACCTTATACCACATGGGTTTTTCTGGACAGGTATTAACGTTGCAAGATTACTTGAAAGTTTTTAACTTGGAAACTCATTCCTTTTTAGTATATATCTCAACATTTGTATCACCCTTAAAATGAGTGATGCAGGAATCAGAGAATGACTGAAGACCAGTCTGTAGTGGGCCGAAGGAGAATTTATTATGATCAAACTGGGGGGGAAGCGCTAATTTGCAGTGATAGTGAAGAGGAGGTGATTGACGACGAAGAAGAAAAAAGAGAGTTTATGGAGCCTGAAGATTATATTATTCGGTTGGTATTAAATAAAATAGCTTCAGTCTAATCCTTTATTGCTGTGTACTCGCATTTTGGGTCTCTTAGTGTGAATCTCGTCTGCTATGCTGTTTTCGTTCTCACCTGTATTATTGAATTAAATTCCCCTTCATTTCTTCAGCATGACCCTTGAGCAGCTAGGTCTTTCAGACTTGGTCCTGGAGGAACTAGCAAATTTCTTGTCCAGAAGTTCTAGTGAAATCAAGGTATCAGAAACTTTTTCTCTGTCAATTGCCGGTATGAACTATCATGTCCTATATTCTTTTAGAATCCACAGCTTCAATAGAATTATTTCAAAACAGAGTGAGTGATGCGTCATTTAAAGAAATCCAATTAGTATTGTTCCAGCCCTTTCCCAATTGGCTTTTTGCAGAGATATGAACACCGAACATCTTATACAGGCAAGACATGAAGTGCTTATGAAGGAAAAAGAAGTATCCGAGAGTGGTGATAAACAAGCAGAGAGCTCCCTTCTCAACAAAGATATGGAAGGAGCATTAGATTCTTTCGACAACCTGTTCTGCCGTAGATGCCTTGTTAGTCTATTTGCCTTCTCTGGCTAAATTTTTCAAGGGTTATTATTTGATGTTCTAGCAAAGATAGTCTCTTTTAACCTTTTTATGCGTCTATGCAGGTATTTGATTGCCGGCTGCACGGGTGTTCACAGGATCTTATTTTTCCTGTGAGTTTAATGCCAACTGGAAAATCTTATTATAACTTTATTGTTACTTATTTTAATTTTGTGCATTTTTAGGCTGAGAAACCAGCTCCATGGTGTCCTCCTGTAGATGAAAATCTTACCTGTGGTGGAAACTGCTATAAAACGGTAAATTTGTGTTATTCACGTAGCGAAGCCCATCTCCTAGAAAGACTGATTTGACAAAAAGAATTGTTTTTATTCTATCAGCTTCTCAAGTCTAAAAGAATTCAGGGAAATGGCACAACTGAAGATAAAACTGCCACTTCATCAGATGGTGTGGGTACTAAGACCACATCCACGAAGTTCTTCAGCAAACTTAATAGGAGAAAACCAAAGACCTTCCCAAGTGAAAGTGCATCGTCTAATGAAAAGTGCACACCAGAAACAAGTGACTCAGAGAACGGACTTCAGCAGGACACCATTTCCGATAAAGTTTCATCATCACCAAAGGTGAAAGGTAGTGGGAGACGTGGAGGTCGTAAGAGGAACAACAACCGAGTCGCTGAGCGAGTTCCTCGTAGGACTCAGAAGAGGCAAAAGAAGACAGAAGCCTCAGATAGTGATTCAATCGCCAGTGGAAGTCGTTCACCCAGCGATGCAAAACATAAAGATAATGAAGATGCTACTTCCTCTTCTCAGAAGCATGTAAAATCTGGGAACTCGGGGAAGTCAAGGAAGAATGGCACTCCTGCAGAAGACTCCAAGAATTCTGTGAAGGATGACGATCCTGTTTGTCAGTCAAATGAGGTTGCTTCTGAGCTTGATGCGCCGTGTAGTGATGAAAGTTTAAGGAAAGAAGAGTTTGTTGGTGAAAATGTATGTCGAGGAGGATTGGCTACAAATAAATTGTGGAGACCACTTGAGAAAAGCCTTTTCGAAAAAGGTGTTGAGATTTTTGGAATGAATAGGTGAGTAATAGATGCATTTAGCTACTGCTCATTATCATTCCGCCTCAGGGTTTTGAACCTGTGGAATATAGTCATATCAATTCTTTGTTTCTTTGTAGCTGCATGATTGCTAGAAACCTTTTGAGTGGTTTTAAGTCATGTTGGGAGGTCTTCCAATACATGACTTGCTCGGAAAATAAAGCTTCCTTCTTTGGAGGTGATGCATTGAATCCCGACGGCTCTTCCAAGTTCGATATCAACGGAAATATGGTATAATGCTATTTCTTTTAGTAACCACATTCCTAATTTGATGGATTTATTTCTCTTGGGAACTAACCCCTTGTGGTTTCTTGACTAACCAGGCTAATAACCAAGTGAGGAGAAGGTCAAGATTTCTACGTAGAAGAGGCAAAGTGCGTCGTTTGAAGTACACTTGGAAGTCTGCCGCATATCATTCAATTAGGAAAAGAATTACTGAGAGGAAAGATCAGCCATGCCGTCAGTTTAATCCATGCAACTGCAAAACTGCTTGTGGAAAGGAATGTACTTGTTTGCTAAATGGGACTTGCTGCGAGAAGTACTGCGGGTAATGTAATCTATGATCATCCACATCTGTATTTCTTAGCTTTGAATCTCATTGCCAACAAACTTTATTTTCTGTGTAGTTGCCCAAAGAGCTGCAAGAATAGGTTTAGAGGTTGTCATTGTGCTAAAAGCCAGTGTCGAAGCCGTCAATGTCCATGCTTTGCTGCAGATCGGGAATGTGACCCAGATGTTTGTAGGAACTGTTGGGTCATGTAAGTGTTATTGGTGATGCAAATGTTTAATCTTTGGTTATGCGTACTAAATGGTCGCTTAGAAAAGGATCGAGAACACATTGCTATTTATATTTTTTTTATAGTTCCAGATACATTATTACTACTGTGTCTGAATGAATTTGAATGTGTAGTGGCGGGGATGGTACGCTCGGGGTCCCAGGCCAAAGAGGCGATAATTATGAGTGCAGGAATATGAAATTGCTCCTGAAACAACAACAAAGGGTAATTACGTAGCTTTATTAACTATATATCTCTATTACTCTGCAACCACATAACAAAGAGGAATCATCAAATGATTAATGATGAAATTGCTAAGTTTGCTCCTCAATTTTTATGTGGTTAATTTCAGGTTTTACTTGGAAGATCTGATGTTTCTGGTTGGGGAGCTTTCTTAAAGGTAAAGAATAATGCAACATTTGTGAAATTAAATAGAACTGAAGTCGTTTAAAGATGGAACTATGTTTTGGTGTTTGGACTTGCTTTAAGAACAAATCTTGTTCCTTCTTACAGAATAGTGTAAGCAAGCATGAGTACCTTGGAGAATACACAGGAGAGCTGATCTCACATAAAGAAGCAGATAAACGTGGGAAGATATATGATCGCGAGAACTCCTCTTTTCTCTTCAATCTAAACGATCAGGCGCGTCTCATCTCAAAAACTGTCCCCACTCTCTTTCTCTCTAGGTTGTCTTCAAATTTTATAAAAACTCTTTTGGATTTTGCTGCAGTTTGTGCTAGATGCTTACAGGAAAGGAGACAAACTGAAATTCGCCAACCATTCCCCTGAGCCTAACTGTTACGCAAAGGTAAAAATGCAAATTAAAGAGATGGCTTTCGCATGATGCGTCTGTTCTGTTTGTCCTCAAAATCTAACTAAAGGACTTTGTATCTGGTTAAGGTCATTATGGTTGCTGGAGATCACAGGGTTGGGATATTCGCAAAGGAGAGGATAATGGCTGGAGAAGAACTCTTCTATGATTATCGGTATGAGCCAGATCGAGCTCCGGCTTGGGCTAAAAAACCAGAAGCTCCGGGTTCTAAGAAAGACGAAAACGTTACACCTTCTGTTGGTAGACCCAAGAAGCTTGCTTAGAGCAACACAAAGGAAAAACAAAACCATTTTTTTCCGTCAATTCTTTTATTACAGGTGGAAGATAACATTTATCCTCAAATCATTATCGACTCTTCCACACGGAAGAACACATTGATACAAAATCCATACATTTTGCTGAGTCTAAAGAAAAATTTTTATTTGTTGGATTAAAATCTCCTTTTTTCATTTCATGATAAGAGACTTCCAAGTTTTTCTTTCTATTTTGTTGTTGCTTAGGATGCAAGAATTTTCTAAGTATTACACATTTCTGGATTATCATTGGATTGTATTGAGATTGGGTTTAGGGTTTGTAAATTACGAGAAACTCATAACTTCTCCATGGAAACTTGGTGCTCATTCTTCAATTAATTGATTATCAAATGATGCTCCACTTGCATGTATATCTGAGCCAATTACAATGTACATACAATGAAGCATAAAACTAGGGGTTACACAATACATGTGAACTTAGATTTACAAACCAAGATATATAATGCATCTATTCTATTTTCTCTTTGAAGGGTCCATCTTCATGCATCAGTTTGATGACATAATCTACCTGCGAAGTACAAAGTTACATTGTGTTAAAGCAACGATCCAATTAGATTACCATCTTTATTTCCTCGACTTTACCAAATCACCATAACTTCGAACGTACCTGATTTGATTCACGCACTAAAAACTCGTCTATTGCTTGCTTGAAACCTTCATCGAATATGTAATGGCAACTATACGTTTTAACGGGAAGGTATCCCCGTTGAATCTTATGTTCACCTTGAGCTCCAGCTTCTACCGTTTTCAAATTAAGCTCTATTGCTGCTTCAATTGCCTGTGAATCCCATTATTCACTAGTGAATATTTATCTTCTAAAATATGGCCTCACTGCAACAACAAGACTAACCTGGTAATAGCATGCTTCAAAATGAAGACTAGGATAATAGGAATCAGGACGACATCCCCATAGTCTCCCAAATAGAGTATCTCCTCCAATAAGATTCAATGCTCCTGCAACAGGTTCATTGTTTTCTTCAGCAAGAACAAGTAATACCTCGTCTCCCAACTTTGATGCCATGTCGTGGAAGAACTCCCTTGTGAGATAAGGTGTTCCCCATCTACAAATATCCAAAAAAATTAAGAATGCTAAAGTACAAACACATGTATTATCAGAATTACAAAGTAGGTGAAAAACACTTGAAGATGACAGATAATTTGCATGCAATATGTGCATTAAAGACACATGTATGTATAAATATACGCCTGACGATAAGAAAAACAAACTGTCAGAAAGATGTGGACTAAACTTGTTATCTGTTGTGTTCCTGTAGAAGTCATAGAAGGAATCCCAGTGCCTAGCCTGCAAAAACAATAAGAACAAAGATGAAATGATAAAATGATTGATTTGGTCTGATACAATTAAAGTTTCAAGACACATATCTAGAAGCCACTTAAAGCGGAATTTTTTTTCCTTTATAGCACGTTCCAACAATTATAACCTCTGGTCTCCCAAGGTTCATTATAGCCATTAGTGGAATAATCAATTTCAAAAAAAATAGTGTCATCTCGTTGGCAGTTTAGTTGAGTACCTTTATTTCATCTCCTCGCAGCCGTCTCATTTTCAAATTCTGGGTACCAATCTACTAGAGAAAAAGAGCATCAGAAGTCAGCAGTGTGTTTGAAAAACGCCATAAGGATAAATAAAGAAATAAGGCTACAGTTCAAAAGTTGTATGGGAAGAACAAAGGAATAGCCATTCCATTTAACTATCCACAAGGGCAAAGGAACTTAAGAGAATAAGAGATAAGGATAAATCTCAAAAGAGGAAATTAAACAAACCTTTTTGCGTTCCTGCCGAATATTTTTCCTTTTGCTTTGCTTCATGTCCATCAAGAACTCATCAAAACTGAAGCATTAGGGAAAAAAATTAACATCAGTTATATGTTTTAAAATTTTTCGGAACAAAATTGGAAGTCAGAAGATCATGACCAGAAAGAAACCAATACATGAACATCAGTATAACCGAATCAAATCAAAGGCATCAATTGCTTCACAAGTTTGAATTATAATATTCAAGAGTCTCAGATATCAGTCGTATCACCAAACCCTCAACATATTTCACATAGATGTAAGCCACAGCAGTCAGTTGTTCAGTCCCCAAAAGCATCTTTAAGTGAATCCTACAATTTAAAAGTGCCTTTCGTAGAACTGAACTATAACGAGAAACAACATATAAAAGCAACTACTATAACCACAGTCCAATCATGTTAAAAACTCTATTGGCAACGAACTTCAATTACTTTTGATAGTCACGATTTTTCCAGTGATACTGCATTCCAATCCTCTGCGAGAAGCCTTTCTCTTTCAATGTATTCCACTCAGCTCCAGACGGAAAGGTAATGTGCAAAGATGAAACTTGTAACTGCCAAAGTGCAGAAATTAAATCTTATCTGACAGCAGATAGCATGTGTTGAAAGCAGAACTCAACGCAAGAGAACCATTACTCTTATAAGGTAAAAGGTGAGATTTATCCTAAATTTTTAAAGATAGCTAATACATAGAAAAATCAGTTTTGTATACCATGAGATCACAAGTTTATTCATGTTACCAAACTCTTCATGTACTTAGTCTTGTTTTTATATACAATACAACGCATTTCATAATGATTATCATACCTTAGCTGCCAGTTCAGTCATGGCAGAAACAATAGCATCAAAGACTTGATCTTTGCAAGGATTATTGCGGATTAGAATCCTAGGGCCAGTAACTGGAGTGAAAGGAACACAACACTGGAGTTTAGGATAATATCTTCCGCCAAAACTCCGGTATGCATCAGCCCAAGAGTGATCAAAAACAAATTCCCCATAGGAATGACTTTTGAGATAAAGTGGGACAACGCCCAAAATACTCTCAGATTCATCCTTTGCAACAATATGTAATGGCATCCAACCTGTTTCCTATAACATTTACATATAGAGATGTCTATAAGAAACACAGACCTCTAAAATAACTATTTAAAAGGAAATTATTTTACTAACCCGGACCGCACATCTTGTCTCTTCCAAACTCGAAAGAAATCCATAACTTAGAAATGGATTATAGCTTTCAGGTTGAGAAGAATCCAAAGCACAAGCATCCCATTCAGCTGATGGTATCTCTAATATCGAAGAAACAACTGAAAGTGATATGACATTTTGCCTCCCTTCCTAAACCCGAAACGAAAATCACTGATTAGAACAGTAGAGGCAGAAGTGATTGATATAACCTCTAGGATCAACAATGGAGATTTTTAACTACCTCAATTCCTGATCCAGTTAGAGTGTAATCCCTAAGTGAAATATCAAATTCTCGTACTTCTGCAGGCTTATTAGACTTCCAAAACATAGCAGTAACACTTGATGATCGTCTTGAACTCCGAACATTTTCTTTCTTCCACAAATTTCCCTACAGAGAGATGATCATTAGCTTCAACTATCTAATTCCAAAATGCTAACTGCATAGACACGAATTCGCAAGACTAAGCCGTGTCTAGCCTAACAGAGTAAAACATCGAATATGATCAAGTTTTAACCTAAGTAGAATCGAAAAATCTGGAATCGGAATCAGAATCAGAAGAAGAACACATCATCGCCAAAAAAAACTCACGCAGCGACGATGGAATCGACGAAGAGGAAGCGAAGGTTTGCAGTAGGAAAGTACAACAGCCATGGACGAGCCAAAAGATAATCACGCCTCAGTGTATCTGAAGACGTGATCGGAAAAGAATCTCCGACGTGCGAGACGGAGACGGCGGCGGCTCCGGCGATAAAGTAAGAATCACAGTGGTCACTGATGATTTTGATTCATGGGAACGATTTCGAATTTGGGTTTTTGCTTCGTGACGTGTCAATTTTGGGGTCTTCAGTTATTTTGTGTTGTCGATAAGGTGGGCCATTGATTTGACCGTTAGGCCCATTTAAGCGAAGTGAATATGGACCTTAAAAGCCCAAGCTAGGCTTTGGAGATATTAAAGTTTCTTGTGTAGCAAGTTATTGGTTTTATTAACAACTGATACATCGGTAAGTATGTTCTCTTCGATCTACAAAATAAATCAGGTACCATATAATTATAAATATTGTCTTCCTCAAGCATCTATAAAATTTTCGGACTAAAAAATGCAAAACCGAAAGTTGATGATATTTTGAATAATGAACAAACTTTTAAACAAAAAAATTTGAAATTTATCCAGAAATACGCGACTAAAACCAAGTTTTTTTTTTTGGTCATCTGAAATTTTATTGATAAATTTGTTATAAAACCAAAGAAATACATAATGTCAAATAAATTAAGTCGGTAGACGAATTAAAAGTCTATAAAAACACAACGGGAAGAATACATAATTTCTTTAGAATCTAAATTATGTAAGAGAAACTATAAAGACATTAAAAAAAAAATTACAATACACAAAATTTAAAATTTAAAACGAAAGAAAAACAAACCTTTAAATTAAAAACACAAAAGCAACTAAATTTTAAATCTTACTTAAAACACTAGTGATTGTCAAGAAACAAAGTTATACGAGAGATTTATGACGAAATTTTTTTGATTTACGAAGCAAAATGAGATATTAATCGTAAGCTTTATCTGAGAAACTGTGAGCTATTTTCTACTTTTAGACCTTGAAAAAACTCATAATTCATTTTTTGTTTTTGGTCCCATAAGTTAATTAATACTAGCCAACAAACCACGAAAATTAACCTAGTTTTTTTTTTTTTTTTTTTTTTTTTTAACCCTGGTTTTTTTTTTTTTTTAAATTTGGAAACCTTTTTTTTTTTTTTTTTTTTTTTTTTTTTTTTTTTAAACACTGGATTATTATTATTATTCAATTACAAATCATGATAAATATTACATCGACTACTTTTACGACGGATAATTCTACCGTCTGGCCTTTACGAAGATCCATATCTAGCGCTTGCACCTGCTCCACGCAGAAGATCTCATGTAAACTTGTTTTCTTAAAATCTTCTTAAAATTACCAAATAAATTACGTCTTACGGGAATTGAACCCCATACCTCCTTATGTAGAAGCATAATTTCAACCACTGGACGGGCTTCCACAAATTAACCTAGTTTTTATTAGTCCTTTTTTTTTTTTTTTGTCAACTACTAGTTTTGATTAGTCTTAAATGAGAAATATTAAAAACCAATTAAGGCTTTAAGAAGACTAGGTCAAAGTATTCAAAACCAGTTTTGCTTTGTGTGGTTGTCGTGTCGTCTCTTCAACACTTTTATGTTTTTTTTCTTTTCCTTTGACCAAAAAAAAAAACAAAACTCTAGTGTTCCTCGTCCGTTCACTCTCTCTCGTAATCACACACATATACACACACTCATACACATACACATACACATACACATATACATACGAAAGCTATTCCACAAAAATTGGAGACGACGACAATGGAGCCTAAAGAGAATGGCTCAGAATTGAGTCAGATCATTGAAGGACCTACGAATCCTATGGTCACGCCATTGCTCAATGATCTTTATCAATTCACTATGGCTTATGCTTATTGGAAAGCTGGCAAACACAACGAACGATCTGTGTAAAAAACACAATTCTCATGCTCTGTTTTTGATCCAATTCTTGAATGATTTCTTAAATTTAGAATTGAATTGTTTTTTTTTTTTTGTGTAGCTTCGATCTGTATTTTCGTAAGAATCCATTTGGTGGTGAGTATACTGTGTTTGCTGGATTAGAAGAGTGTATTAAGTTCTTAGCCAATTTCAAATTGAGTGATGAAGAAATCGATTTCGTTCGTGATTCATTGCCTGGATCTGAGGTATCAAGAATTTGAGATTGTTATGTATTATTATTGATTAAAGTTTGGTTTTTTAAATCTGGGTTTAATGTTTGTGATTCAAATTAGGAAGCTTTCTGTGATTATCTTAGAGGACTTGATTGTTCTGATGTTGAAGTTTATGCAATTCCTGAAGGATCAGTTGTTTTTCCTAAAGTACCTCTTATGAGAGTTGAAGGACCTGTTGGTGTGAGTCTCTCTCTCTTTTCTCTAATACAGTCTCTCTCACTTGCCAATAGTTTCTTGATTCTTGAATGAATTGATTCATCAGTTGTTTGTAAAATCTATAGGTTGTTCAATTGTTGGAGACTCCATTCCTCAATCTTGTCAATTTTGCATCTTTGGTAGCTACCAACGCAGCAAGGCATCGGTTTGTTGCCGGAAAATCTAAGAGTTTACTCGAGTTTGGTGCTCGAAGGGCTCAGGTTTCTACAAAAAGATTTTCTTTTGTGCTAGATTTTAGATCTTTCCACGTCTGGCTGATGTTCTTAGTTTTTTGGTAATCTTAGGGACCGGATGGTGCAATAAGCGCATCGAAATATTGCTACCTTGGAGGTTTTGATGCAACAAGGCAAGTCTTGTTTTTGTTGTTTGTTCTGGAAACAGTTTGAAAGGGAATGTAGAAATGATTTGTTTTTGTGTTGTTCGGTATTTTTGGGAATGGCAGTAATGTAGCAGCTGGAAAACTTTTTGGGATACCTCTCCGTGGAACACACTCCCATGCTTTTGTTAGCTCATTCATGGTTAGTTCACTTCAGCAAATTTTTTTTGTTTTTTTTTATGTATCTTGCTAAGCTCATTCATGCTGAAATTAGTAAGTAGGAGCCGTAACATGGAGTTTCTTGAATATAAGATGTTCTGATTGATCTGAATTACTAGGAAAGGTTCAAGCCAATGCCTATGTGTTATAACTTGAACACCAATGTTTCTGATAATATCCTCATTCATCAACATTGCAAAGGAAATCCGATATAATTACCTTAACTTTGTTTTGCAGAGCACTGATGAGATTGTTGACAAAGTGCTTCGCAGTGCTGATGGGGAAACCACGTGCGAGGATTTTGTCAGTCATGTTCAATCATGGTTAAAGAAGATTCAGGTTTGCTAGTGAAATCTTGATTTTGCTCTTGTTATCTTGTTTGAGGGCTATTGTTCTATTTTCTGATTCAACTCTTTAAATATTTATAGCAGTTTTTTTTTATGTTTTGTTTCCTTTTGGATAACAGTATTCACCATCTTTAAGTGGCATTTTCTCCGAGACAAATCAAAGCGAGCTAGCAGCTCTCATGTCGTATGCGCTGGCATTCCCTAAAACTTTTCTTGCCCTTGTAGATACATACGATGTGAGCATAAAGCACCATAATAGTTAGCTCATTTGAGCCTTAAGATTTCTAATAAACTGTCGTATTAGTGTTTTGCCGACTGTTTTTACAGGTGATGAAGAGTGGAATCCCTAACTTCTGTGCAGTTGCTTTAGCACTCAATGACTTTGGGTGTGTAAGAATCTCTTATCAATACTCTATCTATTTGACATCAGTGGCTGCATTGCGACTTTGTACTTCATCGGGCTCGAGTGGAGTCTGAGATGCTTGATGTTTGTTGTGCTGTGCAGATATAAAGCATTAGGAATAAGACTGGATTCAGGTGACTTAGCATATCTGTCTACAGAGGCTAGAAATTTCTTCTGCACGGTAGAGAGAGAACTAAAAGTTCCCGGTTTTGGGAAGATGGTCGTCACTGCTAGTAATGATCTAAATGAAGAGACGATTGACGCTTTAAATAAACAGGTGATTCCCTAACCTCACTCTCAAGATCCCCCCATAAGATTTATTTTTTATTAAGCACATGCGGTTTTTATCTCGGTAGGGACATGAGGTGGATGCTTTTGGTATCGGGACCTACTTAGTCACTTGCTATTCGCAAGCCGCTTTAGGTTGTGTTTTCAAACTTGTGGAGATAAACAATCAGCCTCGGATCAAGCTATCTGAAGATGTTACAAAGGTTAAAACTCTCTCTCTCTCTTTCTCTCGGGTTCCCGAACATCTGATGTTACATTGCACTTAATTTGAATATCATTCTTATTTGTTTAGGTATCGATACCGTGTAAAAAGCGAAGTTATAGATTATACGGTAAAGAAGGTTACCCGCTGGTGGATATAATGACTGGAGAAAACGAACCACCTCCAAAGGTAATATGATAGATAACTCTCTCAAAGATATTAATCTCATTACCTTATCACATTTACATGATATCTTTCTTGATTTTAAAGGTCGGTGAGCGTTTACTATGTCGTCACCCATTCAATGAATCCAAAAGAGCATATGTAGTGCCACAACGTGTCGAAGAGCTTCTCAAATGTTATTGGCGTGGAAGTGCAGGTAAATATTTTTCATTACTGTAGTAAAGCTATGACATTGCTTTCTTAACTGATCACTACTTCTCTATCTCTCTGCAAATGAAGATGAAGCAAGAGAAGAATTACCGCCGTTGAATGAGATAAGAGACCGTTGCATCAAACAGCTCGCAAACATGCGACCTGATCATATGAGGAGATTAAACCCAACTCCTTATAAGGTTTTGATTTTCTTCTACAACCATTGTTTTTAAAGTTTTCCAAGAAAGCTCTATTAATGTTTTCTCTCTTGGTTACAGGTTAGTGTCAGCGCGAAGCTGTACGATTTCATTCACTTCCTATGGCTCAACGAAGCACCTGTTGGTGAATTGCAGTGATAGAACAAAGCAAAAATGAAAAAATCTGGTTTTGGTTTGAAGTAATGTATATAATTTATATACCACACAGAACACAACATGTCAACATGCATTACGAGTTTTTTCACTTGGTTTCTCTTCTTACAACATTTGATGTACACGTACTCTCAATCTCTCATACTTTATTGTTGTAGTAATTTTCATCTTCTTGCTGAGGAAAGAAACTCTCTGCGTTCATTGGAACTTTGTTTTCTATTGATTCAAAATATGCTTTTATTTTACCACTGTAAACATAATAGAAACAGTAAAAAATTTACTCAAAAGTCAAGGATTTCCGATCATATTTATTTTGTATTTCTTCTGTTTTATATATAGAGTACATTGCTCAATCAATTTGTGGTTTATGCCGGTTCCAATGGATCATGCCAAAATTTAACTGAACTTAACCGATTTTCTTTAGTATATATATATATAAAGTTAACTTTTTATCTCTTCTTATGATGCCACCTCATCATCCACATCATTTAGTTTCCAAAATTTATTTATACATTTTTTATGTAATTTTAAAATTAATATGTGTGTAAGTTTTTAAAAAAGAAATATGAAAAGTTTTTTTCTCATATGTAATATTATAATATATAAATATAAAGTTAACTTTTTCTCTCTTCTTATGCTGCCACCTCATCATCCACCTCATCATCCACATCATTTAGTTTCCAAAATTTATTTTAACGCGTTTGGAGCAAAATTTATTTTTAGTTTCCAAAATTTATCCACATCATACTTGGAGCAAAAGGATCAAAAAGGATTCAATTTGGAGCTTTAGAAGACAATTGGAGATCAATGCAGATTTGCAGACTTCTCTGTGCAGACTTACGAGGTGTGTCGATCGANTTGGATTCTAAAGACCGACTTAAAGAAGCCCTAGACGTCCAGAGACTTGTATATATAGTGTTTTTCGTCTTTGTAATTGGGATCCAAGTTTTTCTTACCCGAAGATTACTTGAGACTTTTAGAGAGAGAGAGATTTAGATACTTGTGTTTTAGGTTTTGAGAAGAGAGCTTTGGGGAGATC
>OVAQ01000508.1:0-30575 GCA_900406345.1 Erysimum cheiri
TCATCAAAATTCTATTTAAATCACAAACCAATAACACCCCCCTTTAGCTGTTTATGAGTTCTTTTCTCTTTTGATTTATAAACACACCACAATTAATGTCTAATGATATCATCTTATTTGCTGATTTGCTATATAACCAATTTGTTGATTGGCTAGTGGTACTCTAACGTAACAAGTAACAACCACATGGACTAAAAATGCATGTGATAGTTTTATTTATATAGAAAGACAATGCACGACGTTTCTTACACATAAAAATAGCATAACGTTCACTTCTCTAATTGTCTTTTAGGAAATGTCTTCGTCCTCTCGAATCTGCACAATTTCCTGAAACAGAGCAAACTGAAATTCCCAAATCCTAAGAAAAATTAGGTTTGTTCTTTTCTCCTTTGGCTGTCTCAATTACTTAGATTTTTGAGGTTTATGAGTCTCCTTTGTATTTTTTTTTTTGCAAAAATTTCGATTCTTGTGTTTCAGATGCTTTGGGGGTTTAGAATCGAAACTGTAATTGAAAATTACAATGTGATATGCTGAAGGTTCTGTAATCGAAATTTCTTAGTCTTTTGTGAGCAATAAGCTTTTGCAATTGAAAAGTCTGAGTCTTTTGTAAGCAAGAAGCTTTCGTTACCCACTTTTGCAATTTCTGCTGTGATTCTTGTTGATTTGTGACAAAAGAGAAACTTAAAACATTTTATGTTTGCAAAATCCGTAAAATTGAAGTAATTTTGGATGAATGAAGATATGTAAGTTGTAAAGTGATTATGAAGCTTCTTTGAATGTTTTCTCCTTTAGAAATGGAAGCAAATAGAGAGAAATATGCTGCTGATATATCTTCTATAAAGGAAGCTCATGAGCGTATTAAGCCGTATATACACAGAACTCCGGTGTTAACATCTGAATCGTTGAATTCGATCTCCGGAAGAAGCTTGTTCTTTAAGTGTGAGTGCTTTCAGAAAGGGTGAGGGGACTTATTACTTATGCTTAGTTTAGTGAAGATTCTCTCATTTACCGCAGTATCGAATATCAATCATTTTACTTTTATGTTTATTGTGGGAAAAGTGGAGCTTTCAAATTCCGTGGAGCTTGCAATGCTGTTTTGTCGCTTGATGCTGAACAAGCAGCCAAAGGAGTTGTAACACACAGCAGGTTTTGTAAGAGTTTGTTTCCATACTATGAAAGATTAGTGCTTTATCGTTTACTGATTTCATTTGTGGCTTATAGGTAATGATAGACTTAATAGTGATTCGATAGTTGTCCGAAATTGTCTTCACTTGTTACTTTGTTAGTCCCTTACTGTTGATTTTCTTTTACCAGTGGAAACCATGCTGCTGCGTTGTCTTTGGCTGCTAAGATTCAGGGAATCCCGGCATATATTGTTGTACCTAAAGGTGCTCCAAAGTGCAAAGTTGATAATGTGATCCGGTATGGTGGTAATGTTATATGGAGTGAATCAACAATGTCTTCTAGAGAGACAGTAGCTTCAAAAGTTTTGCAGGAAACAGGTTCAGTTCTCATTCACCCATATAACGATGGACGCATTATAAGGTATTTTGCATTCTTGATATTTGTTGTTTCAAATGTATGTTACTCACTAAAGCCTTATTTTGCTAGAAAAATAGAAATTTTGAAACTCTTCAGTGGCTCCATTAACACAACAGGGAACTAAATCCAACAAAACTTAAACTATTTGATTTTTTGGGGAAAAATGCATATTAGGGAAAACACTATGGAGTAGGTAACTTCTTAGTTTAATTTGGGCTTTTCTGTTCTTTTATGAGATAAGTTCCATTCTTCTGCCATAAATGTGTTATGGGTGAAATTTTGTTTGTAGTTTGTACTAAACGTTTGGTTTTATGGTTCTTTTAACAGTGGTCAGGGTACAATTGCATTGGAACTGCTTGAGCAAATCCAAGAGATTGATGCTATAGTTGTCCCTATAAGCGGGGGTGGTTTAATATCTGGTGTGGCGCTTGCTGCCAAATCGATTAAGCCTAGCATCCGGATTATAGCCGCTGAACCCAAAGGAGCTGATGATGCTGCTCAGTCTAAGGTTGCTGGTAAAGTCATCACTTTACCTGTGACTAATACAATTGCGGATGGCCTTCGAGCTACTCTTGGAGATCTAACCTGGTAACTTGATATCACTCTTATAGAAATCATTCCTATGAAACAGATATAGAAGACCAAAAAATGGTTCAAAATCTGTATCATTCCATCTAAAAACGTATTTTTTCTATTAGGCCGGTCGTGAGAGACCTAGTAGACGATGTGATAACCTTGGAAGATTGCGAAATCATCGAAGCCATGAGAATGTGCTATGAGATGCTGAAGGTCTCTGTGGAACCAAGTGGGGCTATTGGCCTAGCAGCAGTTTTATCTAATAGTTTCCGCAGCAGTCCTTCTTGGAATGACTGCAAAAACATTGGGATTGTACTCTCAGGAGGTAATGTTGATTTGGGCTCTCTATGGGATTCATTTAAGAATTCAAAGTAAACATCTTTGCTTATTGCATTTGTTTCACTAATCACTACTTCCTTAGACATCAATGAAAAATTGTTGTGCTCCATTGCTTCTAGTTTAGAATATGACCGGATAGAGTCGAGAAACGAGTCCAGCACATACGTCGACCAACAAATTATTATAGCTTTGTTATTATCCATTAAGTTGTTGATCGTATACACTCACACACATACACATACAATAGAGACGAGTCTCTAAATTATTTAATGCTCCTTGGTAACCATCTGGGTCGGGAGCTGGTGAGACCCAGAAGCAATGAACCTAGGCCTAAGGACAAAACACGACCCTGTAGTTAGTGGAACTACAAGTGAAAGTGCTGGTCGGGTCGTCTTGTGGATAGCTGTAGGCGTCAGGACACCTCTGTTTGAAGAATTTTGAGAAGTCAGTGCTGCTGCATGAACCTTGCCCGTTCGTACAACAATACTGGTTTGACTTATAAACCGTACACGGGTTGTTGCAACCGCCCGGGGCTCTCAACTCGTTAGGACACTGCCCATTTATGTCCGCATTGCATACTATCCGGTGGCAATTCGAGCTTGTTGGGCTGGGAGACAATACATACCAACAAAAAATTATCATTATCGATCGAAAACATTGTAAAGTATACATTTTTCTTTTTTGAAACCGTGTGAGTTCCGCACCTTTGATCTACAATATAAGAAAATATTATATTCTTACCTAAACTCCATAGGAATGTTAAATCCATCGACAAGTGAAATGTCGTAGAAGTCTAAGTTGTTGAATTGGTTCAAAGCGTACTCAGCCAACGTGTTTGGAGGCTGGCCCCAACCGGTACATTGAAGTCCACCACTGCAGTCACCGGTTTGACATCGGCCACGGCCAGAGGAGTCAAAGTTACAGTTGGTCCGACCCCAAATCCGTGCCATTTTAGTGCCGGCCGCGACATCTAGCCTCCATGACTGGCCGGAATCTAAACGCCGGCCTCCTCCGGGGCTAGCGGCGGCCCACACGGTGTAGCCACATCTGTTAAGGATATCGAATGTGGCAGCCGTGGTGGTGGAGATGAGGAAAATGGTGGAGATGAGGAAGAATATGAACGTAGAGTTTGAAATGTTTACCATTTTTTTGTTTGGTTCTACTACTACTTGTGTGTGTGTGTGTGATGTTTTGTTAATATATCTATGATGGCTTTTATATTGAGGTAAGGGGTTATTTCTGTAATTCTGAACCTTTGTGATTTCAAATTGACATAACTACAATCCAAGTTATACGTTAGAAACCTTCATGATTATAGTGGCACACTTGGCCACTAGGCCCAGGCAAGCCTAAATGCAAAGACTCTTCCCTTGTCTGTAAGACTATAACAACTTCTTCTAAGTCAATAAGTGCTTCGATGCAAGATAACATTAATTTGTACCAAAGGAGACTTAGCTACGCAAAAAGTCGTGTTTCTAGATTGTTGTGTCGAATTAGGATTATTAACTGCAAGTGATTTTCTTGCTTTCTTGGGCGATCGATCCAAACACACATAAAGTTTGGAATTTTTTAAGAAACCACACAAAATGAAATTTACTCATTCTCTAATCACACAAATTTTGAAAACTCAGTCTCAAACCGTTGTTAGTTATTCAAATGCAAACCGTAACTTGAATCCTACATGGCTACATTTTCTTGATTTTTTCTATTTCTATATTATTTCTATTACGCCATGTTCTTTTTTTAATCGTTGTGTCAGCGATCGACGACACAAAATATAACTTACTTGACACATAAATATGTGGCGAATAACACTGGCGTTCTGTGAAGTAGTCACTGTTACTGTTTTTCGGGCGACACTAATGACACCTTTATTAATTTTCCACCAATTTTTTTCCACCGTTGACGTTTACTTTTTGGTCGCCGAAAATAGTTGTAGCGACATCGTATTGAACAGGACCTATATCTTTTTCTTCTTTTGTTAGTAACTTCACCTCTTACTTTGTATCCAAGACCGGCCGTCTCCACTATATGAAATGTTCTAATGTCTCAAAGGACACACGGGGGATTTTCTTTCTGAAAATTTATCTGCTTCATAACAGATCTAAAAACTTAAGCTCACATCCACCATATGTTGGAAACAAATTAAATTTGCTTGTTGTCGGTTTTAACCGACTTAAAATGTTATGTACTCATGAGCAATTCATTTTTTTGTCTTGTAGAGCTAATACATGACAATTCTCAAATACCTTTAATGGTTTAAATATTAGAAGTTCCAATCTGTGCATATATGTATTACAAAAATTTGTTACTTAAGTTATAAAAACGAAGGCCCTGTTGTACAAATGCACCAACGTCATTATGTCTTTTCTTTAAAGATTTGACGGAATAGGTAGTGATTCAGATAAAAAAAAATTTGGTTCAAAGAAACTAAGAAATAAAAAATTAAAGTAAAAAGCTCCGTCGCCGGGACTCGAACCCGGGTCTCTCGGGTGAGAGCCGAGTATCCTAACCAGCTAGACTACGACGGATTGTTGGGTGATTCAGATAATTGCATTCCCAAGTCTTGAGTTGAGAAGCTTTAAGAGGAGGTGCTCGCGTTGCGTGAGGATGTTCACGGAAGAAACATAAACTCTGGACTGAGTTTGGGAAAATATACATTGGTAAAAAAAAAAACTCGTTGATATATGTGATAAAAAAAAATCATAAAATAAAACGTTTTATATGTAGAATTTTAGGTTTACTAAAGGAATTGTATATTCTGTGGTATATACTTTTACGTCTAATCTTTAATTGATTGATTCATTGGACACCGATCAAAATTGTTAAACTCAACTATGCCTAAAAGTCTATTTGCTGATGCTAAAATATTTACTTTAACCAAACGTGTTTTTTTTTTTTTTTTTTTTTTTTTTTTTTTTTTTTTTTGGTAAAAAAACCAAACGTGTTACTCCTAAAAGCAGCCACGAATTGGTCTACATGATTTTTTCACACGCAATCAGACATTGAATTGCCTACCGATTGATTATTATTTATTAGTCAATTTCTTCAACAACTTTATTAATCATTATAGTATATCTTTGACTTGAAAAGTAATGATCTTAGATTTTTGTGTTTCTGTATATGTATATTTTCGTAGTATTTCTTATCGAATCCATCCGCAATCTCAAACCAACACAAAAACTCACAGTCAATGAGTCATGACAAGAACGTAACTAATGAGCCCAGTAGATTCCAATAAATCTAGCTAATAAAAATTGTTGAATAATTTTCACGGTTCTGCTATATAACATGATGATATACCTAAACAATGTTTTATGTGTTAACCAAACTATATTGAATAACTGTAGTTTTTAGATAGATTTTAAAATTTTAAAATCTTAAAATCCCATAACAAAAACTGGAAAACAAACATAACAGAGAAATATTATTTTACCGAAATTCCAAACCAAGTTCTACCTAAAATATTATTTTAGAATTACTTTAAGTAATAATAATAATTAAAAAAAAAAAAAATGACCGGAAAGAGAGAAACAAGGCCAACTTTATTATTATTTCCTTCATTATTATCCATTAAGCGTTGATAGTCACTTAAATATGATCACACACGCGTACGCATATCTACGTACGTAGCCACACACACATACAATATAGACGACTTTATTAATTCTCTTCCGTGACCATCTTGATCGGGAGCTCGTTAGACTCAGTAGCACCGAGCCTAGCCCTAGGACAAAACACGACCCTGTAGTTAGTGTTGCTGCAAGTGAAAGTGCTTGTTGGATCGTCTTGTGGATAGCTGTAGGCGTCAGGACACCTCTTTTTGAAGAACCTTGAGTATTCAGTGTCGCTACATGATCCTTGCCCATTGGTACAACAGTATTCGTTCGTGTGGAAAACCGTGCACGGGTTGTTACATCCGCCCGGTGCTTTCAACACGTTTGGACACTGTCCGTTTATGTCCGCAGTGCATAGTATCCGGTGGCAGTTCGAGCTAGTTGGGCTGGAGATAGCACGGCCATAAAAGAAAGGCATGATCAGGATCGTGTCTAAAACATATTGAGCTAGTTCTAGCTAGTACGGTTCGAATTTAAGTTAGGCAAATACTATCGGGAGATCAATAAGATCGACCATATCGGAAATTATATATGAAGATATTGTCAAATATCATAATCTTCTATATCCTTCTCGATTTTCATGATTTCCGATATGGTCGATCTCATTGATCTCCCAATAAATACCATCATCACTAAAGAAATTAAAGATTATGGTGATATTCTTACCTAAACTCCATAGGAATGTTAAATCCATCGACAAGTGAGATGTCGTAGAAGTCTAAGTTGTTGAATTGGTTCAAAGCGTACTCAGCCAACGTGTTTGGTGGCTGACCCCAACCAGTGCATTGTAGTCCACCAGTGCAGTCACCGGTTTGACATCGGCCACGGCCAGAGGAGTCAAAGTTACAGTTGGTCCGACCCCAAATCCGTGCCATTTTAGTCCCGGCTGCGACATCTAGCCTCCATGACTGGCCGGAATCTAGACGCCTGCCACCTCCAGGGCTTGCGGCTGCCCATACGGTGTAACTACATTGGTTCAGGATATCGAATGTGGCAGCCTTTGCGGTGGAGATGAGCAAAAGTGCGGAGAAGATGAACGTAGAGAGTGAAATTTTTGCCATTTTCTTGTTCTAGTACTACTTTTGTGTATGTGTGATCTTTTGCTAATATTAATTATGGATTTTATATAGAGATAAGGGGTTACGTATTAGTTTGATTATTTTGTTATTTAATTAGTATTTGCATTTTTGAAGTTATCTAGATAATGAATGTTCATTTGCTTTTATCATTTTTATAAATATAAAACGATGGCGGCTTGACTATGTTAATGACTTGCGCCAAAGTCTTGTTTCTAGATTGGTCTGTAGAATGAGGATATATACTTGAGTGACTTTCTTGTTTTATTATAGTTATATACAAGTTAAAATAGGTTTTCGTTTTAATTAATTATTTTCCTTTGTTATAAAATTTTAACTATTCCTGAAAGAATTTTACGGTATATTTAAGATTAGTTGTTCAGAAAATATAATTTGTTTTGCATATTAAAATGATTTAAATTTTATTGAAAATTTTAAAATATTTTGTTATCAAAACACATGTATTCAATGTAAAACGTACAGTTCCAAAACAACAACAACGGAAAGACAAAAATCTAGTAAAAAAATCGTTCTTCTGGACAAAGGGAGGAATAATATGTTTTCAGTCAACTTAAGAATCGTTTGCTGAAAAAAACTTTAGGCGATAATGATAAGTTTTTTTCTTGATGCAGTGGTTCTAACTGAAGGCATTTTGTTAACATGAGCGCACACAATAATAGCAACTAAGAATAGAAAAATCTCCCAATTGATTTCAAAGTGCCAGTCCTATTTATTTCAAAAAAAAATCTCACTTACTCGTAACATTCTTTCTTATGGCTTTTTTATTTTATTTTTTAGCCCAAAGAAATTTATAACAAAAACCTCTGTAAACCTCACATTTCTTTTGGTAATATAATTAACATTTTATCAAAAAAAAAAAAGTGTCAGTCCTATTTTTATAAAAACTACTTGTACAATTTTTATTCACAAGCCATAAAAACTATAGATAAATATCTTGAAATCTCATGATACTACTTCGTAAAAGTTTTTTCAAACTCGAATTACTTATTCCACCTCTTATGTGATTGTTACCCGATCCTATATTTGAGATGTTCCTATCATCCGATCCTATTTAAACCCTATCCAAATTGCAAATTGATTTGTATGCTGATGTACCATGCATATATGTAACATTATACTATTTAAAGCAATAGAGATTTAAAAAAAAGGCAAAAGCTACAACCTAACGTTGAACAAGATCGAGCCTCAACGACTTCCCCCGTTCCCCGAAACTACCTCATTTCTATACTCATCAACTGTCTTATTAATAAAGTTGTTTTTAATAATCAGTGTAGATGTCCGACTGAATGTAACGCCTAACTTAGTCTTTAATATGCGAAAATATCTCAACAATAGATATATATACATCCCAACACTAAGAAGTTTGTTCGCATGCACACAATTGAGATCTACAACCTCACTCCAAAATATATCATATCACTTATTTTGAATCTCTACGCAACCAAAATATCATGTTATATATGGTTTTTTCTATACTATCGAAATCAGTTTTATTACTTTCATAGTGATACAAATATGAATTGCAGGGTTTAGTTTCAATTCCAAAACGACTTGACTTTGCAAAGTGAAATTTAGTCAAACAAGAAAAACAGAAAAAAATTATTAAGATATATGAGCCACACAACCATATAATAAGATTATAACATGGAAGAAGACAATTGTTTAAAATTCTAACAAACTTTCGCTGAAACTTCATGTAAATCTTTAATTCAAAAGAAACCCACTAGTCAATCTTTAATATATACCTCTAAGAATACAAAACTTCATATAAATTTCTCTTGAAATTATTTTGGACACTCAAAATTGATGAAAGACCTTAAAGATCACGTTGTAGTGATCACATATGGACCATCGGAGGGTTCAGTAACGGCGTCACCTGTCTCTCAACATACGCCGTCAGTTCCAACGCCGGCTTCGTTTGCGTACTCTGTAACGCCGTCAGTATCGAGATTTAGCTCACGGCGAGTGTCGGTTCATGTTACCGGTTTGGTTCTCCGGTTTATAACTTTGGTTCTTTGTTTCGTATCTGCTCTTTCGTTGGCAGTGAATGTTCATAGGCCTTCAAAGAGACAACTGACACAGAACTCCTCGAGTTTCGCTTCATATCCTGAACTATTGTAAGAACCTTATCTTCTTTAATTCATTGTTTAATAGTACTACTAATACTAATATTTTATAAATTTGTTGCATAGAAAATGATGTTTTTGTTATTTCCATGCAAATTTGGATTATATTTATCGTTATGGACATCAGTGCCTACAACTAGAAGATAAGGAATAAATAATTGAAAAGAAAAAAAAAAGTCTTAGGAATATAATTAAAATAAAATAATAGTCTGAAATTTTTAAAGAGAAATTCTTTTTATGGGTATTCAGGATTCAAGTTTCGAGTTTAGTTTTTAGGATTTCAAGTTTAAAATTTAAGTTAGATTCTAGATTATTCTATTAATTTATTAATATCCAAACTGTGTTAATTAATTTTATATTAAATCCATAGGCTTTTTTGTTGTTGTAATATTCCAATTAAAAAGTTTTTAAAAGGTTATAATAAAAAGAAAATATATGCAGGTATTGTTTTGGTGTAGCAGTGACAGGATTCGTGTATACATGTTTACAAACATTCAAAGGAGTTTGTGATATTAGTCACAGAGGAGTTTTAATCTCTGAGCCTCTCTCGGATTACATGAGCTTCATATTTGACCAGGTATTCTTACATTAAATCGATTAATTACTATATGTCCATTAATCTTATATAGTTAATCCTTAATTAACATGATTTTTAAGAAGTTGTGCTAATATTACGAAACCCTATTCAGGTTATATGTTATCTACTAGTATCATCTTCTTCCGTGGCAATTGCGTGGATCCAACATACAAACGAGGATGCGATTAAAACTCTAAGAAATAGTTCCATAGTTTCAGTTTCGATGTCATTCTGTGCTTTTTTTGTTTTGACACTCTCTAGCATTTTGTCAGGTTATAAGCTTTGCAAGAGATTTATGTGGTGATTAATTAAAATCTTGTAAAGGTTTTGTATTCAAGTCCTCTTTAATCCGTAAAAAGTAATGACTGTGAATATTCTTTCTGTTGGAATGTATAATTTTATTCAACAAAAAGACTTTTTACATACAATTGCATATTTTTTTAGAATTTGGAAAGAATTAAAAAGTTTTGAGAAAGATCAGATAACCATGTGAATATTGCAGTGATCAAGTTTAATGTGTACATGCATGACCCTTGTATAAAACAAACTTATTTAGTTGTGTAAATTTATCAAATACTAGCAGCTCTAAAGATCGATATATTTAATATGTAGCGACGTCAGTCTCTCATCTTCTCTCATCCCACACATTACAAGCTTACTTACAGCCATAAGCTTCATCGACATAAAGAAACGAGAATCAAACAATTTTTGTATCATTGTCCAAATTAAACTACTAAAATCGAATCTATATATATAGAAGACTTGTAGAAATTTCTAGGATTTTTAGATAATTTAGTTTCATTAAAATGTGAGGATCACGAATTTTGACAAATATGGAAGAAACTCGAGAATCTAGAATTTATCCAAAAAAAAAAAATCTCGAGAATTTAGAAGTTAAACAAAACAAAAAACCAAAAATTAAGGAGCAAACTGCAAAGCTTGACGAAGAAGAAAATTATAATATCAAACGACGTCGGTCCAGTCCACTTATCAAAGCCTTCGCTAAAAATGATGCCGTTTCATCCATCCGCTTTTAAACGACACCGTATAAACAATACAATTTTGTAATTCTGAATACCATTGTTTCAACGGCCTACTTCTTCGAGTGCTCGATTCGTATTTGGAAGCGTGACTGTTTATGAACAGAAGCGCAATAATATTCTTCTTTTGCCTATTTTACTTCCTGGTTTTCTATTGGTGTATGATTGTGGTTTGCTGTCTCTTCTAAACAAGATATTCGAAATTCTTTTAAGCTTCACAGTAAAATATCTAATGGCCATGAATCATCTCATCTCCTCTATTGAAGTTGTTATCTTCGGTGGTTTCAGTTCCCAGATCTAATCGGCGACATCATCGAAAGCGAAGAAGCTTACTTGGGCTTTTAACCTTTTTGGCCCATATTTTCTGTCAGCCACTTATATGTGCCTACTAAATCAACTTCTAAATTATTTTTATGTTGCTCATTCATTTGTTTTAAAATCTTCAAATTTTTTATTTTTCTATTATTTTTTGGAATAGTATATATATTAAATATTTAAATAAAACTAAATATTTCTATATTAAATATATAATCTATACGCTTCCAACACGTACCCGTTTTCAATATTTAAAAAAAAAACCGTTTCCGCGCTTCTAAACGCTCTCGCTTCTGCGAACCCGCTTCCGTTTCCATGCAAGATAGATTTTAGAACGGTTAAATTTTTGAATTTCCATTTCCTAAATCACATCTTGCCTATAAATATTTATATTCAACTCTTTTCAACGTTACAAATCAATTAAAAAGAAAATCTCAAGTAAATTCGAAAATCTAAGGCCATGAATGCTT
The DNA here is from genome assembly GCA_900406345.1 of Erysimum cheiri. NCBI lineage: Eukaryota > Viridiplantae > Streptophyta > Magnoliopsida > Brassicales > Brassicaceae > Erysimum > Erysimum cheiri. The sequence goes on from OVAQ01000508.1 coordinate 11,700, forward strand.
ACTAGATTTTGGGTAGTTTTTGGATTTTGGCTTTAAGTTTTTGATTTTGGTGGAGATTTTAGATTTTGCAAAATCTTGAATGATAACTTTTTTAGTTTTTGGTTTTTAAATAAAAATAAATAAAAAGTTTACGTAAATTTGTTGAAAAACTCAAAAAGATGGTTTTTGGATTTTAAGAACAAATCAAGAGAATCCATTAAAATCTGGATTCCCTACAATTTAGAGAATCCATGTTTTATAAAATCACGAATGGCTTAAAAAATGAATTTTGTAAAATCTAAAGCCAAAATCTATTGTAAAATCAAGTGCCATTCAAGGCCTAAATCTTCTTCCCCATATTCTGTTATGATCAAAACGCATCTAAATTCAAAATTTTAATTTCTGAAAATCTTCTTTCTCATGTTTTCTCATACTCTGTTTTGATTTCAACACAACTGATTTTTTGTTTTCATTTCTTGGATTTTCTTATTCTCTGCACCAAGTTCATACTTATCTGATTAATTGAACTCCTATTTTCAGGTAAGTTTAAAAGTTTAAAAATTAAACTTTTGGATTTGCTATAACTCCTAATTTTGATATCCTTTTACTGAGATAATTAATTGTTTGCTATAACTACAAATTTTGGGGTTCACTCTGATTTTTCAATCGCTAGAACATCAAAAACATAAAATCTTGCCACTACAAATGTCAAATGGTATGACCTGCAGCAAAACAAGGCCACACTAAACTGAACATCAAAAACTTGAACATGCCTGGATATTCGTGGAGTTGTTAATGGCATTCGCTAGCAAAACAAATCAACATTTTATAAAAATAACAGAACATATAAGTATTTTGAACATATAATTAACACGTTTTTTTGCTTGATTTAGTAGATCTTTTACTATTGGAATAAAAGTTTACTAATTAAAGCATTAAAAAGTTCGGTGGTGATGATAAATGATAACAAAGAAAAATTGTTAGTCAACATATTCCTTTTTCTATTTTTTGGCATATAGTATCTTTTTTTTTCCGTAAAGATAGAACATGGATTTTTAATAATACTCATCAAACATAATTAATGTATTACTAATATATATGGATTACTCTATTTATAATTAAAAGTCAAATCTATATATAATTAAGGCGCAAAATAATCATATAGCCAGATACTAGTAAGTAGTAAACTCACACATATATAAAAAAACAAAAAATTGTTCGACATGTTAAACATGTACGTAGAAAAATAACCCTTATATTAATATATGAATGAACTATAAATAAATTATTTGACAAACTAAATCTCTACCTAATAGTACATATAAAGATACTCTCTCCGTTTCAAAATAAAGTGTCGTTGTAGATAAAATTTTTTGTTACAAAATAAATGTCGTTTTCGATTTTCAATGCAAAATTTATTAATTTTATAGTGTAATTTATTTTTTCTATTGGTTGAAATGTGGTTATGTGTATATGTAATTGTGTTTTTATATAGAAAATATGTAAAATTAATTGTTTTTTTAATCTGTGTGCACAAATCTAAAATGACACTTATTTTGAAACAGAATGAATAGTAAATTGATACGTGTTAATGTTAAGTATACCATTAAAACTTTTGACTTTTAGAAAAAAAATCATAAATGACAGTTTCGAGTTTCATAGAATTGTTTCTTTTATTTTTACGTAATTTAAATCTGGATAATGATTAATGACACAGTAATGACATTACACAAACCACAAACCAAATATTTTGTAATTTTAGATTCTCACGCACCAGTCAGAAAAAAGAACAATCACTAATAAATCATAAATACTTTGTTATTTTTTTTTTTGTTCTATACACTAGTTTTGACCACCAAATACTGGAGTACTACTAGGTAACTCTACAATGGATTAAGCAAAATCTCGAAATTGGAAATCTAATTAAACGTAACCTTTTTTTTTTTTTTTTGGTCACGAATTAAACGTAACCTAACATAGGGAAAAGTAATTAAAACAAGTCAACACACAATAATCAATTCGTATCTATAATAACTTTATTCCACTCACATTAGTTACATCCCCTAAAAACAATGTTATCAAAAATCTATCAGCGTTATGTTAAATAAGAAGATTCACCATATTCAACACTTTCACAGTCATTAAAAAAAAAAAAAAAAAAAAAAAAGTGAAAGAAGAAACTTCTGGAAAAAGAAAAGGAAAGCCACATACGCTCTTCTCGCACATTCCTATACTCTTTCCTTCTTGTGGTCCCTTCAAAACTTTTTTAATTCCAATTTTACCCTTTTTTCTTCCTCAAAATTTCTCTTTTTTTTTTAATTTTTTTTTTCTTGGTCTTCTGGAACTTCCGATCTGTCTCTCCCTATCTCTCTCCTCTCTCTTTCTTATCAATACGTCTCTCCCAGAACATTCTAGAACTTCAAACTTACAGATCACAATCTCTCTCTCTCTCTCTCTGTGTCTATCTTCGTGATCATCGTGTGTGTGTGTGTGTTTAATCACGGGTGCTGTCTGGATTGTGACAATCTCTTTGTTGGTTGGTAGAGAAAAAAGATTACGTCAATAGAGAGAAGTTTTTTGGATTTGGTTTTAATGGGTGTCTGAAAGACGTCTCCTTTCTCTTCTGGGTTTAGTTTCTGTATTCAGATCTTTATGATTCCAAGTTTCATCATTCTTTCCAAATCTAATCTTTAATTTGGATATTCGGATTAAAAAAAAAAGTTTAGTTTTTGAGGTGTGTTTGGATCTCTAAAACTCATGCCGGGGGAACAAACCGGAGAAACTCCGACGACGGTGGCCGGAGTTGGTGGCGGCGGAGCTGGTTGTAGCGCCGGGAATAGTGGTGGAAGTAGTGGTTGTGGTGCCGGAGGCGGTGGTGGTGGTGGTGGAGGAGGAGATTCGCAGAGGTCTATTCCGACGCCGTTTTTGACGAAAACGTATCAGCTTGTTGATGATCCGGTTTACGACGAATTGATTTCGTGGAATGATGATGGAACAACTTTTATTGTGTGGCGACCTGCTGAATTCGCCAGAGATCTTCTTCCCAAATACTTCAAACATAATAACTTCTCAAGCTTTGTTCGTCAGCTCAATACTTACGTGAGTCTCAATTTAAGTTTTGAGTCAGAATCTTGATATTGATTTGTTAGTAGTGTCGATTCTTATTTGGTTTGTGTTAATGGTTTTAGGGATTTCGAAAAGTAGTTCCAGATCGTTGGGAGTTTTCTAATGATTGTTTTCGGAGAGGTGAGAAGATTCTGCTTCGGGATATTCAACGGCGGAAAATCTCTCAGCCTGCTATGGCTGCTGCTGCTGCAGCTGCGGCGGCAGTGGCGGCTTCGGCTGTTACGGTAGCAGCGGTTCCTGTCGTAGCGCATGCTGTTTCTCCGTCAAACTCTGGAGAAGAACAGGTGATATCGTCTAATTCTTCGCCTGCGGCTGCAGCCGCTGCTACTGGAGGAACGGTTGGTGCTGTTCTGCAGAGGACGACGAGCTGTACCACTGCGCCAGAGCTTGTTGAGGAGAACGAGCGGTTGAGGAAAGAGAATATGCAGTTGAGTCAAGAGTTGACAAAGCTTAAAGGATTGTATGCGAATATCTACACATTGATGGCGAATTTCACACCGGGTCAAGCGGATTGTGCGAATTTGTTACCAGAAGGGAGACCGTTGGATCTTTTGCCAGAGAGACAAGGGATGAGTGAAGAAGCTATGGCAATGGCTTCTAGAATAGAAACGGGGATTGGTCTGAAGCTTGCTGAGGATTTGACTCCGAGGTTGTTTGGGGTCTCTATTGGGGTTAAGCGAGCTAGAAGAGAAGAAGAATTGGGTGCTGCAGAGGAAGAGGATGATGATAGACGAGAAGCGGTTACCCGAGAGGAGGAAGAAGGTTCTGATGTTAAAGCAGAGCCCATGGAGGAGAATAACTCCAGTAACCATAATGGACCGTGGCTTGAACTTGGAAAATGAAAACACTTTTTGGGTCACAGGCTTTGTTGTATATGCAGGAAACTGTTACTGATCCCATTGAAAAGGTAAGCCATTGAGCTGCCCCAAGTGGAAAATTGGGCGATGTTTGGCCATAAGAACAATGGCTCTGAGGACAAAGGTTCATTAAGTTGGGGTACAAAGGTACAAAGTACAAACACACAGATTTTACCATCCTGAATTGTTCCTGATTTCAGATGTTGCCTCTTGAATCTTCTTCTTGATGGAACTGAAACTACTCTGGCTTGCTGTGCTCCAGTGGGTGGATGTGCTTCTCACGATTTCAGATATAGCAGGTAGATTCGATGTCACATCTTCATACTCTGCAACAAATAGCAGGAGTCAACGGAATCAACGGTGTTTTAAGAGTTATGGCAGTGTTGATATAGAATCACTACGTTCTTTTTAGTTCAAAACAATTGTAGCTCTTAACTTGTAATGATCTTAATGAAATTTCTATTTCTAATTTAAAGATAGTCCAAGTCCTCTAGTGGTGTGTATGTGGTTTTTACCTGATGACATAGGAAGTTCATACTGGCGCTTCAAGAACTTGGAGGCGGTGCGGTCTTTCTTGTGGCAAAGAACTCTAACAAGAGTTTGTACATCCTCCAAGCGCCGCTGCTCTGAACTCACTCCCATGTTGATGAGCTCGCTCGCAGTCATTAGCATCTGAATTAGCATATCGCTCTGCCACAGAGAACGACATAACACGAAAAGTGTTAGTAACTCAGATTTTTCCAGAAAAGGAAACCAACTTTGCAACTCTCAAGTGAGCAAAAGATATTTACATCGAGAGAGTACAAGTCGAGGATCTCTTTTGCCTGTTTTGCTTCTTGCTCAACTAGTGAACGAGGAAGACCCTCTCCATCGGCAATGAAGAACTCCTACGAGGATGCATGCCAGAGGTTAGTGCACAAATTGGAACTGACATATTCACGAATTGAGGCCTGGTTCGGTTCTCATAGGAAAAATTGCAGAACCACAAAATCAAAGTGGTGGAATCTAATTTCTTGCTTCATAGTACAGAATTCCAGCATAATAGTACGGAATTTCAAAATAGAATAAAAATTACTTACTTTCAATATACTGAGATCTTCTTCCATCAAGGTGATGTCTGAATCCGAAAATGCACGGGTTGGCCCCCCATCAAGCAGTACTCGAACATAAGCTTCCTATGGAGAGAAGAATATAATTTTGGTGGGCGTAAAAGAGGTTGGAGTTAGTTGACTTGTTTACATATGCAAAAGGGAAAAGAAGGGTTACCAAAGCGGATCGGCAGATGCTTAAAACCACCATATCCCGTGAGTCCTCATAACTTAAACTGCATACATTATCAAGGACCTGTGCATTGCATTTCTTAGTTTAAGTTCATGCTGAGTAGAAAGGGTGAAATCAGAGACAGAGATGATTTTTGTTTACAATATCTATGTGAGGGAGTATTCTTTCCAAGCGGGCGCCTTCAACTGTGCCATTGTACAACTGCACTAGGAACATGTCTCTCAAATCCCACAATATCGCTCTTGCGCCTGACAAAGAGCAACAATAAGTACAGAAAACGGAGCTAAACCGAGTTTTTTTGTCCTCGATAACACAAAACTCTTAAGAGTAACACAATCCATCCAACATTCTCACTCATCCATGAGGATCAACCAATAAAAGAGGAATACATCCGTTTGCCAAAATAATTGAAAAATGAATAATATGTATGGCTTATTCACGAGTATCTCAAATAAACGACCGCAAATTTGCTAATACATCTTATGTACGTCTGCAAATAGTATAAAATGCTAATCCATCTTGTTTGTGGATAAGAAGATTATGCAATCAGACAATTTGAGTCTTGACGTTGCAGAAAATGGTTCAAGTTTGGAAGATTTTTCAGCTTATCTCAAATTTAAAGTATTGCAGATGATCAGGAGACTTTGTATTAGCTTACCAATTAGGTCACGGGTTTTGGTTATGCAATTGGCATTGGTGTCCCTGAGGCTGTCATAGGTGGTAGCAAAGAGTTCATCAACAGCTTCACTATGCGTCAATGAATTCTCGACTTCAGCTTCCTCAGTCTCAATTTCTGAAACAAAATCATGCCAATGAATCCGCCAATGCACATTTCAAAACTAGACAACCACCAAAAATGAAAAGTAAAATATATAATCCCAAGTGAATGAGCATACGTGATCTTTTGTCAAGAGAGGCTCTAACAAGTGCCAAAGATTTCCTTATGCCATCTTCTGTTGCACTGATTTGTTTCTGGATATACTGATCCATGAACACAATAGAAAAAGTAAATAAAACGAAGTTACAGTTTCGTTTTCATAGGAATATATGAAGTTAGCTTGGAAGAAAACACTTACACAGAGTGTATTCAATATTATGCAGAGTTTGGGTATTGTAAGTTCATCCAGTTTCTTAACTATTTTATTATCTGGCTCACTAAACTCTAGCGACCTCCTCTTCATTACTGGCATTACATTCTCTGTAAATCGAGTTAGAGGAGGAGCTGACGGATACAGAAACTTCTTGTCAACTGCATATAGAAGCTTATGGTCAATATATCATAGTATGCTTCTGAAAAATTGGTTAATTTAAAACAAATATTCAATACATTTTCGTTTCACCTTTGGATTTGGAAATGAGATTCTATATATCCTAAGAAATATTAATCTCAAGCAGGTGCCATACAAAGAAACACAACATAATCTACCAGTCATATATAAGCCTGCTCAAACATGTCTCTCTGGATATTGACATAAGAGAAAGGAAGTGTATATAGCATTTTCCATGGTAGTGCAAGTACACGACTCGGTAACAACTTCTTAAGAAGATGTAGAGTAGGTCAATACCTAGTTGATCGAAAATTCTCTGAAGATAAGTATCCAAGCTATGGTAAATTAATGAGAGAAGAGCTTGGAGATGTGTAATATCAACAGGTAGATGTAAACCAAATAGCTGAGACACAGTCTGCAAAGTAAGTGAAATGAGAAATAAGACATCAAATATATGTGTGCAACACTAAAAAGTAAAGGTGGAAGAATCATACTAGAAGTAAAGCAAGAACTTAAACAAAACCAACAAGTAAATCTAGAGGTAGCCCAAAGCAAAGAAAAATATTTTAGCATATTGAACTCGTTTTATATGTCTAAGCCTGCTGTTAAGCTCCTACAGTTTGCACACTATTTAGAATAATGATGACATGAAAGTATGTACGTATACATACCTCTTCTATGATCCTGAATATTTCAACGATTGATGAAGCATGTCTCTGCTGAACTGATAGAGGCTCCCAGTCCTGCTCATGGAAAAGCCTTAAGATTAGAATTATTTTTCCATCTTTTGGTCAATAAAGTTTCCTGCATCATACTCTGGATTTTTTTTTATTATGAAAAGCAATGGAAGGTCTGTATATGTTTACATCTTTCTGACCTCACGGATCCTTCATTTAATCAGTATATATTATGACTCCAAACTATATATGATGCAACTTTTGTTTGCTTCAAAAATTTCTCTATACTGACCAGATGAAGTTTATAGTGATCCATCAAAATAAGTTTCCCTTATGGACAAACTTTAATGTCTATCTACTGTCAACAGCAATTAACATGTGCATATTCTGCCAAGAATATATAACCTCAATTTCAAAAGCTCGCCTAGTCCATTGTAAGATATGATCATGTTGAGAGATAAGCCAGTCCAGCATTACTGGTTTGACAACCTTTTCTATCTGCACATAAACAAATGGATAATCTCTTATATGACTAATATGACATGTTAAATTGAGTTAGGAAACCATAAAACTGAGAAGTGATATAGTTTTGTTATCCAATCCATATAAGAACTATTTACTCAATGACCTCGTAATTCTTCAACTTGTGGCGGTAAGGTTTGCGCAACTTGGATTTGCTATGGCAATTATACAGTTGAGTTAACTCTTCCTCTAATATATAAGCAGCAGGAACTACTTTTCTAACATCACCAGAGAGGGATGAAACTCCTTCGAGGAAAGCCGTCTGCTCCAGTAGAACAAGATCAATTGTAAATAAAGATACCAGTGACAAAAGTATTGAGAATGCTAAGGGACAAACCAGTCTTTCTCCATAAAACCGATGTAGCAACATGGCCGAGATCATCATACATTCGGGCAACCATTTGGAGAAAACTGGGACAAACTCATTGATCTCTGCTTTTGCGATGACGCTCAGTTGATTTGCAAGCAGAGCTAGAGCATGCGTACGTTCACCATGAGATTTCACGTAAGCAAAATGTGCAGCCTAGGAGGATAAATACCAAATTTAAGTATGTCTTTACATAATATATAGAGCGATAAAAGAAATGGCTTATACAGTTTAGCAATACAAGTAACGAAGACAAACTCACCCTGGCACATGCACCTTTGATAGAGTTCTGAACATAGGATTGTATCTTATCACTAACATCATCACTCAAGGTATCTAGCTGGATAAGCTGCAAGAGAAAAACGATATCTATCAATGAAGATCACCAAAGTATTCCTCCACATCACAAGCCCACACTAGATAATATATATGCAGTTCCTTTCTTTATACTCAACTAGGAACTTTTCTTATAACAGCCAAACAATTTATACATAAATCAAAGTCATGCGAGAAAAATGTCTAGCCCTAGCTAGTTAGTTGTACTGCAGAAAAGTACATTGAAGTTACGCAAATGTCAACATCAAAATGAAAAAGCTAGTTTGAAACTGCTAGTAAGGGCATCATAAGGAGAATTTTGGAAGCAGCGTTTTTCCAAGAATGTTAAATTCAACTAAATGTTCATAAGTCCACAGATATAAAATATAAAGATATAAATAGAAAAAAGGCAAAAGAAAAGTTTGTTGCTAAATAAAAAAGACTGGTGTAGCAAAGATCAGAAACGCCAACCTCAGTTCTGGTACAGTCAGCTGGAGGAAGTCCAACTGTTGATGCCAAGCTGACAAGCATTACAAAATCCCGAGGATTCTGAGGAGACATAGAAGAACAAAAAATTAGTTGAAAAAACGATGCTTATTATTTCCTGATCGAGTTGCAAAAACAGATTCGACATGATAATAATACAACAGAGTGAAAAAAGTATTTTGTTTGAGCAGTTTGGAAGTAACAAAAATCCAATGATCTTGATAACCAGGAAAAAAAAGAACAATTTATGGCAGAAGAATATGATAACAAGAAATCCTTATAAGAATTTTGGCTAGAAAATTTGAAAAGAATTATGCAAAATTATGTAAATTATTAAGGTCGTTATCATAGATTGAGAACTTACCTTACCAAAGTGAAGATGGTAGTCCTGAAGTTTATCATCACACCAAGCACTAACTGAAATGAAAATAGACTTCACGAGACCTAAGTGTATGTCAGTTCCAATGGTTTGCCTTGAACATACTAGATGACTTAAATAAAGATCTTCCTTCGGGTTGCCACTTTCAGCATTAGTAACTCTCTGCAACTCCTGAACTGCGGTCTCTAGAAGAGATGGTTCACCTGTGCACACAAACTTCCCAGGAAAGGAGCACATGTGATGGCTACCTCAAACTCTTGTCTGTGATAAATTAAAAATGCTATATACATGCTCAGTGCAGTGAGGATCAAACAACATAAAGAAAACTCAACCTGGCAATCTGGCATTGTACTTAAACTATTGCAGAGCAGCAAAGGGTAGACCTTAAGCCTGGTTTATCCAACTATGAGTTTAGGTGTCCTAAATTTTAGCTTCCCTAAACAAGATTATTATATATGTTATAACATGTGTCTGTGTGTGCGCACGCACGTGAGTGTGCTTGAGTGTTTATACCTTTGAATGTAAAAATGAAACAGACCGACTCTATTGGTGATATGTTTTTGTGCTCAATGGTACATAGAGCTCTAACAAGCCAGCTTTGTGCACATAGTGATCACTTAGATAAGGCAGATTTATGAAGAATAAGTGATAAGATGTACCTGTTGAAAAAGAACCCATCCATAAATTGCATTATGTAGATTCTCAGTTATGCCCAATGTCGACCAAATTGATTTCATATGGAAAAGCATTGATGAGGCATCCTGATAAATATATGACGTCAGGGAAAAATATGCATGACACAACTGATAAGAAGAAAAACAAGGACTAACAAAATCTACCTCTATGACTTGACCCTCGTCAAGAGTATCAAATACGCCAAATAATAATTTCTCGTAGAGTCTAATATTCAAATGGTAGATAGCAGTCCAATAATATGTTTCTTCTTCAATACCACATCGGCCTGGTAGTGATGACAACTTTGAAGCCACCTGCCTTATAGACGATAGAACCTCAATCCGTAGCGAAGCAGACACTACAACATCCCATTCCTATGCCAGCCAAAGATAGTTTTGGATTCAAGAAAGAGAAGTCTGAAGTCATACCACTAGATGAGAACTTGCTGGCTACGAAACATCCAGACCACAGATATAGTACACACCTTTGAGTCTCTAATCGTTGCAAGGCATTTTCTCATAGTTGCTCGTTCATTTTTCTCCAGACTAGGTGAGAAACAGAGGACTTCTTCTAGTAGGCTAGCCTACATTGACGATGGAAAAAGGCACTTAATTTTAATGGCTGTAACAATAAAGCCAAGCATATTTTCGTTGCCTTTCACATAATTTTGAAAATGCATGTCTACGTGTTTAAGTAAATGTCCACAGGACGGTAGGATGCTGCAGAAGTAAACAAAATTTGCAAGGCAACAGAAATCACAAAAGTTGCATGCGTATATTAAAGCAGGTTACGTTTATAGCTTAACCTGTGGTACAAAAGATATGCTTATGTGCCAATCAATCCCATCTTTTTCTCACTCAAGCGTATATGTAAAGTATTCGTGAATGAAATGTCAAAGGAGGGCAAGAAGACAAAGTAATCTTAGCAGACCAGAATAAGTGACATCCAGACTGACATGAGATTATCATATAATCTACGTCAAACCAAGAAATCCAAGTAATGGTTTAAAGAGTTGCGTAAGGAAGACAAGAAAAAACAGCACTGTAGTTCACCTGTCTAGTCTTCCACTTCATGTAGAGTTTTTCATTAGGAAAATCTGATTTGAATATTCCAACCAAAAGCCCCAATGCTAACTGTGGAAGATCAATTTGTTCACCCGTCCTTAATGTAGCCAACTGTACCAGATTTCTCCGTATGCATGTATCCATCTTTGATGAAATCTATAAAGCAGAAACAGTCAGGAATTTAATATATGCTACACAGTAAGATTCAACACAAGTGATGAAAATGAAGTTAAGTTGAAATATAGAACTGCTAATTCTTTTGGTTAGTTAATAAAATGCTAGCTAATAGTATAACCAGGAGGCCTTTCTTCTTCTCCTTCTATGTTAGATAACTACTGGTATCTTAAGGCGTATCATAATTAATGATTTTGAAGCTTGCCTGCATCTGTACACGGATCATGTTGATGACCTCTGAATGTGTATTAGAGATCTGAGGCTGTTGATGTGGTTTATCTTTCCTTTTCAAACTTAACAATAGTCTTGAGCTTTTTTCTATCTTTCTTCTCTGAGTAGGATACGCCTCAACACTGTTTGTAAAAACCCGTACGAATATGAGAGAAATCACACAGATATATCCAGAAAATAGGTGGAAGACTGCAGCATAGGCAACACAGAATAGACATGTATGAAAGAGAAAAGGGAGTGAGTACCTCGAAAGCAACATAGACGCAATCATTAACTCATATGCTGCTTCTCGTAAATCATCATCCGATAACCCTTCAAAATCCCTAACATCATGTATCAGTTCACTCGAAAGATGGTAAACCAAAATAATCAAGATTCACGAAGACACAAATAGTAACCTAGGACAGAAAATCCAAAAGAAATTGCCTAACTAAATACCTGTTCTCAAGGGTGGCAAGCCAAGAGGAATGATTTTGATAGGTTTCACGGGTTTGATGTCAGGCATTTCCTCTTTATAAATATAGTTCTCTCTAGACGAAGGAATATTAGAAGAATCAATGTGGCATGACATGTCTGGGTCAACGTTACTGGATTTTTCAATGTTAACTGGAGGGGGAGGCATACGGCTAGGAGGAGATCCTGCTATATCTGGACTCGATACAAGAAAAAAGGAATCTCTAGACTCAGAGTGTATCTGCAAATTCAAATCATCAAAACTAATCATCTTCAGGGATTATTATCAACAAAGGCATTGGTGTTTTACAACTAAAATTTGTAGGAAGGATAGATTGCAAAATTTTACTTCCAATCGTCACAGCTCTTTACACCAAGAATACATTTTCTTGTATACATCTACAACTTGAAAGTGTTTACTAAAACTATACTTCCAATGGAATAAGCAAAAAAAAAAAAAAAAAGCTGTCATTGTATCACTTCAATTATACGCAGATGCCATTTAGAATGCAAATTTTCTTAGCTCCATTATGCATTTAAAGACACCAATAAACACGGATCATTGTAGAATCGTTTCCTTACTGTTACAGGGTATGAGGACTCAAAATTGTATTTCTCTATGCCCTTGGATATATCAACTACACCACCTGCGTTAATGTTCACAAAATGGAATAGTAATAATTAGATAATAGATTCTTCGGATGGCTTGGCAAATCGAAACCTAACTGCGTAGAAGTTAAAACACTTAATTCTCACCAAAATTAACTAATCGGACTTAAACAATTCGCACTAAGAAGATAGGAAAAGCTGAGAATTCTATCAAACACTTGTACAACTCAGAGATAAGATACTAACTAAGGATGACACAAAATAGCGTAAACTCACCGGATTTCACGCAATCCAAAACATAATCGGCACTGAGAGCATCCAAATCAGCCGGAGAAAGAGAAGCAGAGGAACCAGAAGGGGAACGAAGCTCCGTTACCAAACCCGAAGAGACAAGAAACTCCAGGAGCTTGCGGCGATCGTTCCGGTAACGCTGCAACAGAAAATCCATTTTTGCCTACCCGTTCGAGTCAAAGAACCAAAAATCGACTCGGACCTATACCGTAGATTTTGAAATCCAGGAAGAAGAGAAATATAATGGAGCTGCAGAGCGGCTTCTTCAACGTGTACTTTGTTGTTGTCCCCTCTTCATGGAAGAAGACGGAGCTTTGGGTTTTGGGGGAAGCGCGGAAAAAGCACGAGGAGTGATCAGCGAAAAGACCAAAATAACCTTCAAAGATTCATTTCATATTCTGACAGTCTGACTTTTCTTTCTCTTTTGGTAAATCCTTTAATGTTTTGAATTCATTCGTAACGACGGAACAATTAATTTCTTGTTAACGACGTCGTTTTTACGCTAACGGCGTCAAGAAGGCGTTAAACTGTGACCGTTTTTTCTTTGTGAACGGTGACGGCGCCGATTGTTTCTGAGCATAGACGACGCCGGTTTATTTTTTTCATATAAATTTATGATTTTTTAATTAATAAACGAGAAACACAAAGCTCTGTTTCCACGTTCCACACCAAGAATTTTTTTTTTTTTTAAAGCAGGTCTAATCCAAGGATTAATTCCTATTTTTACCAGGCATTGTAATAGAAAATTAGAAATCACAGGAGAAGGAGATATGGACTAGATTTTCTAAACTACACAACACTAAAACACGAACCAGAGTTTACATATATATCTGAAGCTTTCTGGTCTGGGAATGGTTCGTTTGGGTTGATCATAGAACCACAAATGATTTTACTAGACTTCGTTTGCGTTCTTCAAGATGTTAAACTTGCATAGCGGACAACGTGAGTTTATGTGAAGCCATTTATCGATGCAAGCGCAATGAAAGTGATGGTTACAAGGGAGTTCTCTTAGTTCGACTCCGTCTTCATATTCACAGAGACAAATGCAGCATTCCTGCAGAATCATAAGAAGCAACGTGTTCTCAATCTACACACTTTTTAAAATGTAGAAATACATAAGAATGTGGAAATGTGAGTGTACCGCGTCTTCTGGAGAAAGTGAGCGTTCGATAGGTGAATCTGTTCCACATTCCCTCATTATTCCCTGTGCTTCGCCTGAAAGCTTTTCATTATTGCCAATCTTTCTAAATCTGAATTTCGGCATTTGATCAATGTCGTTTTTCGATGCTCCCTCCTGTTTTGCACCAATTTGCATCATGAGATAATAATCGGAGATCATGATTCTGAAGTTGGGTTTACTAATTCTACGTAGATAAAAGAACGGGTTCTAAACTGTAAAATTGTCACGAGAATGGAAGTGGAAAAGAGAGGTACCTGGTCGGCAACCGCATATAGAATTGCAATTATACATGGAAGACAGCAGCAAACAGCAAGGCCGATAACACAAGCCAGTGCAACACAGAAAACGACAAAGAAAACATCGAAACCAAGAAAAATGATACACAGCCTGCAAGTCACACCAGAGTACAAGTTTAAAAAAAAAAAAAAAACCAAAGATACAACTTCAGAAAAAGAAATTAGAAGAAAACATACCAATAGAGCTGAGGAGAGTCACTAGATAGTGTTTGGCCTCCTGCAGAAACCCAGTAGAATCCAATTATCCACCAGAAGAATGAGAACATTGTGTTTGCTGATTCTAGATGCTTCGCGGGATTACTGTACCATATGGAAGCTTCAGAGATAGGAAACTCAGACAAATAATAAAGAAGGATCTAAATTGCTTAAACTATATCTGCAACAAGATCAATTGAAACCATGTTCTAAATCAGGCTTGAACTTATCACATTACAAGAACATAAGCTGATATCGATATTCACCAAAAAGAAAGTTAAACAATATCAAAGTTCAAGCTATATCATTCTCTTTTCAATTTCGTTCTCCAAGACTCTAATTTATGTATCTTCTCACCTAAGAGTGGAAAAGGCACAAGAAAAGTTGCACTGATTCACACTCACAGATAAATAAAGCATCAACTAACATTAACCTAGAAAACTTAGATTCCACATTCCAAATCTATATACAGTGAACAATTTCATCTCCAGCTTCTCCCAAATTCAAATTCAGAAACTCTAATTCCAAATCAAATAAAGCCACTCTAAAATCGAATTCCAATATCAACAAGAACTGTTAAAACGAAATCAAAATACCTAGCACTTCCTCTATCCTCCAGTTGAGCTAACGAAACGTAATGCTGCTGCGACGAATTCGTAAACCCTGTACCACCATCCTCCAACGAAGAAGACGAAGAACCTGATGAAGATCGATGACGCGAACCTCTCCTACGCCTTCGTCTCCTCCGCCTATACTCAACACAAACACAAGCCATATGTAACCCACACTGAATCCCATAACCAACAACCCAAACTCTCAACGGCATATTAGGCTTCTCGTCACGGCTAAGAATCAAAACAGCAACACCGATCGCTACAAAAGCTAGATTCCACAGAATATCCAAAAACACCACAGGTTTAGAATACGCCCAATCGCTTTGTCTCTCTTCCAATTGCTCAGCCGCGGCTTCTCTAACGAGCATCGATGGCTCACGCATCATTCTCCTGCTTCCAGCGTGACGGAGAAACCTCGCTGCTTCTCTAAGACCTTGTGTTCTAGCCGATCGATGAATCGGATTGGATTCTTCATCTATGCTTATGGTTCTTGTAACGGTGGGAGAAAGAAACGGTGTTGTGTCGATGATTCCGTCGGAATTTGCTCTACCGACGCGAGAAGATGGTAGAGATGTTGAATCCGATTCCGTCGTTGTTGTTGATGACATTGTAAAGGTTTTTTGGATTCTCAATTTCGATTGATTAATGCCATACAAAGGGATTTTAAGATTTGTTCTTAGAAAAGGGGTTTGGAGTTTTTTGGACGTACAAAAGTTTTGCAGAAAGGTGAAAGAGAGAGAGACGATAACGTGAGGAAAAATTGAAAAAGCATTTTTGGAGATGTTTAGACTTTATTTACAGTTTTGCCATTCTTTAACTAATGTGGTTACAGTGGCGCTTGTTTCATACCGTTTTGGTTCAGTAGAGTAGGTGAACCAATGTCTAATGGATAAAAGGGTACCGACGTTAATTAAAACATGGGCCTTACATTTATCCAGCCCACTACGATATGGGCTTTAATTAAGCTCAGATATGGCTTCTTCTTCTTCTTCTTCTTCTTCGACGCTTCAATGTTTCTTGTTTAAACGTATTATTATCTACTATGGCGGCAAAATCCCAGAAAACACTCGTTCTGTTAGCGAATCTAATCAAAGTTCCTCCATTAAAAGCTTTCTCTCTCTTAAATTCTACAAATTTTCATGGATTTCAACACACACACGAATCAATCTCAATCCTTCTTCGTCTCCTTCTCTCTGGAAACTTATTCTCTCACGCTCAATCACTTCTCCTTCAAGTCATCTCCGGTAAAATCCACTCCCAATTCTTCACTTCATCCTCTCTATTACACTATTTAACAGAATCAGAAACATCAAAAACCAAGTTTCGACTTTACGAAGTACTCATCAATACCTATGTTCAATCTCAATCCCTAAACTCATCGATCTCTTACTTCAACGAAATGGTCAATAAGGGTTTTGTTCCTGGATCGAATTGCTTCAACAATCTATTAACTTTCGTTGTTGGGTCTTCGTCGTCTTCTTTCAATCGATGGTGGAGTTTCTTCAACGATAACAAAACCAAAGTTGATTTGGATGTGTATAGCTTTGGGATTGTGATTAAAGGTTGTTGTGAAGCTGGTGAGATTGAGAAAAGCTTTGATCTTCTTGTTGAATTAAGAGAGTTTGGGTTTTCTCCAAATGTTGTTATCTATACGATTTTGATTGATGGGTGTTGCAAGAAAGGAGAAATCGAAAAGGCGAAAGATTTGTTTTTCGAAATGGGAAAGTTTGGATTAGTAGCTAATGAGCGTACTTATACGGTTTTGATTCATGGGTTATTCAGAAATGGGATTACAAAACAAGGGTTTCAGATGTACGAGAAGATGAAGGAAGATGGAGTTTTACCCAATCTGTATACTTATAACTGTGTGATGAATCAGCTTTGTAAAGATGGGAGAACAAAAGATGCGTTTAAAGTGTTCGACGAAATGCGTGAGAGAGGAGTTTCGTGTAACATTGTTACTTATAATACTTTGATTGGTGGGTTATGTAGAGAGATGAAGGCGAATGAGGCGAATAAGGTTATGGATCAAATGAAGGTCGACGGAATCAACCCGAATCTGATTACGTATAACACTTTGATTGATGGGTTTTGTAATGTGGGTAAATTAGGGAAGGCGTTGAGTTTATGCAGAGATTTGAAGTCAAGAGGTTTGTCTCCGTCTCTTGTTACGTATAATGTTCTTGTTTCCGGGTTCTGTAGAAAAGGTGATACTTCAGGAGCAGCTAAGATGGTTAAGGAGATGGAAGAAAGAGGGATTAAACCGTCGAAAGTAACATACACGATTCTCATCGACACATTTGCTCGTTCCGATAACATGGAGACCGCGATTCAGCTTCGATCGTCAATGGAGGAACTAGGATTAGTCCCGGATGTTCATACCTATAGTGTATTGATTCACGGGTTTTGTATCAAAGGTCAAATGAGTGAAGCTTCGAGGCTTTTTAAGTCGATGGTCGAAAAGAAGTTAGAACCGAATGAAGTGATATACAATACAATGATTCTTGGGTATTGTAAGGAAAGTAGTTCGTATAGAGCTTTGAGGATGTTCAGGGAGATGGAAGAGAAAGAGTTGGCTCCAAATGTTGCTAGCTTTAGTTATTTGATTAGAGTTCTTTGTAAAGAAAGAAAATTGAAAGAAGCTGAAGATTTGGTTGAGAAGATGATTGATTCAGGGATTGATCC
Organism: Erysimum cheiri; assembly: GCA_900406345.1. Classification (NCBI taxonomy): domain Eukaryota; kingdom Viridiplantae; phylum Streptophyta; class Magnoliopsida; order Brassicales; family Brassicaceae; genus Erysimum; species Erysimum cheiri. Next base: position 29,424 of record OVAQ01000508.1, read on the forward strand.
ATCTGATTCAATCTGTAATTTGATCTCTAGAGCCAAAACTGATTCACCTGTAGCTCAATTAATTGATGAGAATCTGAACTAAATTACACAGTTGGTGTGAAGAATTATTTGAATTATCTTATAAGTTTTATTGCAATTGTCTTTGCAACATTTTCAATATGATATCTATATCATGTTGTTGGCAAAGTATCTAAAAATTTGTCAGTTTCAAACTGTACAAACGTGAAAAATATTTTCGCAAAAGGTCAAAACATTTATTTCATGAAACCAGAAAAAAAAATTCAAACAAACAAATCGTAATTGCATATATTTGTAGAAACAAAAAAGTATCACGAGTTCACGACTGTATTATGAAACAAACTAAAATATTCCGAAGCATATTCTTCCGTAATTAACAATTTAAGATTTGGTCATAATAATCACAAATTAATTGCGTTTACCAATTTTTAAACTCATGTTGAATCCCAAAAAGCTTACAAACCCTTATAATAAACTCTAATAAAGAGACAATTAGGTAAAAGACAATAATTTAGGCCCAAATTAGTTTTCTGACATTTTAGTTTTTGGGTTCCAACAATGAACGTAATCAACCCCGATTTTAGACCCATTTACCCTCCACAGCCTGACGCGCTCTTCGTTTTTCCTTCATGTTATAGTGCCATAAATGATCCTTATTAAATATTTCAATTTCAAATTATAGCAATATTTTTTTATTGCCATCGGACGCGTCTTTTCACTTTTCAGAATAGAGGAGAGATATAAACCGCCATTACTCTTCTGCAAACCCTAGATCTTCAATTTCTGATGGATTCTGTCGAGATTAATGGCTACAAGAGCCATTATCTCGAGGGGGCGTGTGGAGAAAGATCTCACATTGAAAAGATGTGAAGGGACTTAGTAATATATAAAGGGTTAGGGCCAATCCACTCATTGCCAATTGGTTTTGAGTTGGAAGCCCATGATAAGTCCGATCTAACATGGTATCAGAGCCTACACACGCTGGCCCGTTAATCCGGCCCGGAAAGTGGCCCGATCACCCCCTATTAATTGATGGCCCAAAAAGAAGGCTCAATTTCGTCGAGATAGCTAGAAGAGCATTATCTCTAGGGGGCGTGATGGATTCTGTCGAGATTAATGGCTAAAAGAGCCATT
>OVAQ01000509.1:0-30552 GCA_900406345.1 Erysimum cheiri
TCCAAGAAGACCAGCGATCGCAACCCCTGCTGTCCCCTAAGTCAAATCATGAAAACATATTAGTCATAACATAAAGTATCAGCATTTATATTTTCAGTTCCCTTCCTATTGTTCTTTAATGCATCTGGTCATATGGAAAGATTAAGAATAACTATTCACCAATAAGATGATGGTTTCAGCACATAAAATATGATACTTTAAAAATAGTAGTGCCCCTGCAAAGGTTTAAACTTTGTAGAGCCCTACTTGATGTTGGTTCCAGTTTTGATGTTTAATGCATTTGGTCGTATGGAAAAGATTAAGAATAACTATTGAATGATAAGATGATGGTTTGAGCACATAATTTATGATATTGTAAAAATAGTAGTGCATCTATTTCGAACATAGTAGCGCCCCAGAAAATGTCAGGCAAACTTAACAGACACATTGAACTAATATAAATACTGCAGAAATAAATAACTGTATTTCATCTTCACAAGACTCGTTCTCAGGCGGAAGATTTATTACCTGGACATCATCATTGAACATTCGAGAGGTATATCTATACCTCTGCAATAATTTGAAAGCCCACTTGCTCTGGAAATCCTCAAACTGTGGGTAGAAAAACCTTTCTTTAAAGTTTCATAACAAGAAACATTTGATATACCAGAGATCTATGAAGCATCAGTTACCTGCACAATAACATGTGGCCACCGGGTATACACTGCCTCCATAAATTCATCAATAACACCTATATATTCATCATCCTCTAAACGATGTTGCTGCAGACCCAAGTCTGTGAACGAAAAAAACAAACAAAGAAAGTTGATTACATGACCGATACTAAGCTATTCTTGTCATGTCTCTGAACTATTGGAAATCCCTACACCATGAAAGACAAAAATAACATGGCGGCAGTGCAACCAAATTATTTTGTTTTAACGAACAAAAAAAAGACAGAAAAATATGACAGACTCCTAGACAATACTATTAAACCTTTGACATTTTAATATATGTATATATGTATGCATACATAAATCTCAAATACACATTCTCTGTCTCCTTATGTAAAGAGAGTAAGAGACAGATAATAAATATGCTTCACCATACTAAAATCTCAAACATCAGGAAACAGTTAAATTATATGTATTCGGAAAGAAGAAAACCGCTACTAACGGTAACCTATCATAGTAATCTTCTAAAAAAGGTGAAAATGAATCTTACACATGGGGTCCTTGAGTAGTTTTTCATTGTTTGTTCCAACATCAATCATGACAGGAAGTACCTAAACCAGCACGTGGTCACAAGTATTGTATTACACCATCATTGAGAAAGGTGGAGAGAGGAAAAAAGAAAAGAAAATATAAGATGCTGCAAGTACCCGTTGAGGATTTATTCCAGCTGCGGCAACGTATAAATCAAGCTTCCCAACAGCAATTCCAATTCCATGAACACCTAGATCTCCAAGACCCAAAATCCGGCTTCCATCGGTAACAACAATCATATCAACCTAAATGTAGAATTAAAACATTACATGAGAAAACTAATTGTCACTAAAAAGGTATATACCCTTTCTTGGTACAATAGAGACAATAAAAGACAAAAGGTAGTATGGGTTGAATAAGTCAGCCAAACACAGTTGAGATATCTAAAGCAGTGTCAGATATATAGAAGCACCTGTTCAGCTGGCCAGTTGTAAACCATGGACATCATTTCACCACGATCTTCAGCACTAAAATACATTCCTCTTGGCCTCCTAAACAANGTAAAAACATTACATGAGAAAACTAATGTTCACTAAAAAGCTATATCCCTTTCTTGGTACAAAAGGTAGTATGGGTTGAATTAGTCAGCCAAACACAGTTGAGATATCTTAAGCAGTGTCAGATATATAGAAGCACCTGTTCAGCTGGCCAGTTGTAAACCATGGACATCATTTCACCACGATCTTCAGCACTAAAATACATTCCTCTTGGCCTCCTAAACAAGCCACTGTAGTTCTGGCAGACAAGACCAACCGTAGGAGTGTAGACTATAGGCGCATATTCCTCAATATTTTTAATTAAAACCTAAAAAAAAATTAAAATTAAAGCAAACAGCCTCGTCAGAAAACAAAGCAAGCGTTGAAAGCAAATCTTGCACAGATTTTANGTTGTAAACCATGGACATCATTTCACCACGATCTTCAGCACTAAAATACATTCCTCTTGGCCTCCTAAACAAGCCACTGTAGTTCTGGCAGACAAGACCAACCGTAGGAGTGTAGACTATAGGCGCATATTCCTCAATATTTTTAATCAAAACCTAAAAACAATGTACAATTAAAGTAAAATAGCCTCGTCAGAAAACAAAGCAAGCGTTGAAAGCAAATCTTGCACAGATTTTAGACATTCTCTTAGCTTGTGACAAATTCAAACTAATAAAAAAAAAAAAGTGACTTCACCTTATAGTACATAGTCTCATTTCTGTCATGTAACCGATTAAGAATTCGCCACTTAGCAAGAGCATTGGGATCAGAAGGTCCATCCCTTGCTTGATGCTCTAACCTCTTCAGGTCAGTCACTGTTTAGAAAAAAATCATGTCAATGAGTAAAAAACACTTATAAACAAAGTTTGAAGAAAACTCAAGAAACTTACTAAAACGCTGAATCTGCTGCTCAGAATCCATAACATTAGGTGGAAGAAGTCCTCTAAGATCAAGACGGTTTCTCTCCGTCATCGTAAAAGCAGTACCCTAAGCATCAATCAAATCAGATCCAGTTCGTTTTCACACTAAAAATCGATTCTACTTAAAAGAGTTTGAAAGAGAAAGGGTTTCAAGTTCAACTACCTTGTTGAACCAAGGGTCATGGAGGATATCGAGACCTTGTTTATGGACGATTGTGGGACGGTGACCTTCCGATGTGGTGTAAGATCTGACGGATGAATAAAGTATTCTCCGATGAAGAATCCGGCTGAGATGTGAACTCAGCCGGAGCTTATTTGCCATGCTCATCGTTACCGGAATCTATTGCGAAGATCGTATCGATCTGGCTGGAGAAGTACACGCAGAATTTCACTCTTTGTGTGTGATGATTTTTCGGAGTCTCAATTTTTTTTAATTTTTTTTTTGTCGGCTATTGGAGTCTCAAATTTCTGTCTTTTTCTTCTCTTTTCTTTATTTGTTTTTAATTGTTTGCTTTAAATATTCCAAGATTCTTCGTCACAGCGGTATGAACGTTGCGGGATTAGGGTCCGACTCCTTTAAACGCGGTACGTGCGGTTGCGACTGCGAAAATTTGCGGAAATAGATAGTTGCGGTTTCAAGCGTTACAAAGTACGATAATTTGTTTAACAATAGAAAATTAGCGTGTTTACGGAAATTTTATGATTGGTTTACTAGCATGTGCGTGCGGCAGCAATTCAATCAAAAATGATAAGAAAAAAAAAAAATTATAAAATGTATTAAAACACCAAAATTTATATATTTTGATTAAACATTGACAAAAAGAAAATTATGATAAAACAATTAAAAAATTCCACAATATAACACTAAAAAAAAAAAACACTGGGACTCATTCTTTAACCAAAAAAGCAAGAGCTTCCCATGTAAGTTCGTCGGCTCTTTAATGACTTTCTTTTGAGCAGAGAGTCTCTTTCTGATAACTTAATGAAATTTAATGAAATTAAGTTTTTGATAAGAATCTCTATGTTTATCCTATACACTTGCTAACTTCCTAACTAATTATATGGGTGAGTCAAACCGACAGAAAAAACTTAGTCCACTACATATTTTAACTAGATTGAAGTCTAATTCTGCTTACCTAACGCCTAAAAGCAACAAGATCCTATTGTTTGCGTTACATCAAACGTCAAGAAATCCCTAGAAACGGTCGAAGTTGTCATCTTCACGATGATTGTTGACGTACGACAGTGTTGAAGTGTGGGAGGACAAGGACCAGTTCGAGTATTCATCGTATTGCTCCTTATCTTTCCTTATTTGCCACATGTATCATGTATGTTGTGATTATTTATCCTTCTAAGCCTATTCCATAATTTGTCATGTGAGTGATGTTTGTTTTGCTCTATTTGTCAGGAACTTGTCGATAGACCTATTAGCCATACAAGACAACTCGCCATCAATTTCAGAACATATTTTTTCAGGTAAATTTTATTTGCTTTTGAAGGCTTCATAGTGTGTATAGACTAGAGTATTGTACATTTTCTGTAAATTTTCTTTGATGCGAGCTTGCTCATAGTATCATTGAATTTCTTTACTTGAAAATTAGTACAAAGTTCAAATGAAGAAACACATAAACCAGCACTTCTTTTACCACTCAAGAATCGATACATTTTACTAAAATTATACAACTAGAGTGGCAAATGATTCAGTAGTGACAAGAAGCACATATCGTGAGGTTGTAAACTCATTGCTCTGCTTTAATAATCTTTTGCCATGTCCTATACTGATTGATGTAGGAAAATGTGTTGGAATTGTTAAGGGTTTTAGGACTTCTCCCTCATTTTGGCTCTGGCAAATACAACTCCAGCCACAAGACCTGCAAATTAGGCCTCTCTCAGGTTAATACACAGGACAAGCGATATGTGTTCCTCCAAGATATTGGACAAGGAAACTGATTGAGAGAACTCTTACCAAAAAGTATACTTGCTGAGTTCTGCAAACTGGTCGGTACATTGAAAAGAACGATCCCCGCTATGGATAAAGGTATCTTGTTTAGCGATCCCACCAGGCTGTAAATTTTCAACAAAAAAGAAGATGTAGTAATAGGGAATAAACCACCAAAGAAGCAAGCACAGAAAAGGGAGATATGGAAAATACTATAGGGCAGAGCAATGCTCTCCAAAGAAACGTTTTGAAATTGCATGTTTCTCTCTCGTTCTCTCTCTAATTTGCTACCTGTATGTTGTAGCTCCAGTTTGATGAAGAAACCACATTGAAGTGAAGCTAATGGCAAGCCCTAGAAGTCCACTAAGTGTCATGACCATCCAGAAACTTGGTAATCGCAGAAGTGGCCTGCACAAATATTAAGACGCCAACCTCTTTGTTTCAGATGACACAAAATAATTTTTATTAAAAGGGAAAAAGAACAGGAACTAACGTTTGATACAAATAATCCATCTCGTTGAAGCAAAAAGAAAGAAGAAGCCCAAGTGGTAATGAAAGTGTGTTATTAAGCAAGACCATGGAGAACTCGTTCAAGTTTCCAGATTGAGTAACCTGCTTGGCTGTATCCATGGTCCTTCTCAAAGTCAGCTGCAAAACAACAAAATATAAGCAAGATAAAAGTGGAGGAATATTTTCAAGAGTAGAAGTCTAGCTAACAAGCCAACATTTTATAGACTGGTTTTCATGGACAAGATGTAAGAGATAAATCTACGGGAACCTAACACTCTCGTTTTTTATCTGGCAATGGTACAAAAACCTTCTGATAAGTTGATGATTTCAATTTGCATTCTTTGCCCAAATTATTTTCTATAACCTGCTATCCCTACTTTTATCAACGAGTGGAAGTACTCAGGTTACCAGTGATAATTGATTACAAGCTATATAATAATTTTATATGAGGGTGTTGATCAAAGTAACAGAAAGTCAGAAACTTTATTGTATCTCATGAGCATCTTCAAACTTAGAATCAAGCCAGGAAAGTAATGGGTATACGAAGAAGAACCATTTAGTTTCATGACTTAGTCTTAAACAAACAGCATGTAACGCTCAACATGAAAGCATGGTTTTTGAGTGCTCTCCTTTTCATATTTGTGTTTATAGTTTCAAATGGCTCCAACTTTTTGAGAAAAGAAAGCACAACTGATCAAATGTTTACTCACAGAGTACGATGCAGTTAAGAAGCAATTAGCAATCTGCCAAGCATAGCCAACAGCATTGAATGATAGGTCTGTTATCCCTCCAGAAACTGCGGAAATTATCTGCAAATGAGGGGAAAGAAGCGCAGGCTAATCAAAACTTTATCTTCTAACTAGTCAAGATTTATACTATATGAAACCAAATATTATATAGTAGCAATGTGTGGTCAAGACAAAAATATGATTATATTCCCTTGGCAGACTGGTTAAGGTCGATGATCAAAAAGTGCTTTCAGAAAACAGGAGCAAAGGAATGTTTCATTTAAAATAAATCCAAATCAGTATAGAATCGTTGTTTGACAAGGATATCTTTCAAAAACTCCAACTAAAATGCATTCTATAAGCAGCTTGAAATAGGGCCCCTGGGAAGATTTCTCTCAGGTTGAAATTTGTTTATAGCGAACAAACATACCATTAAGAAGAGAGCAGCCCACACTCTGTTGTCATGTTGCTTGTTGAATAGATACATCTCACCAACTGCAGTTATCACATTAGTGACATTCTTCAGGACAGTGACCATTGCTACATTGATGTATTTCAAACTGTCAAAGAAAAATGTAATTGAAATAGACAATCAAGTTCAATCTGCGTTTCAAACATCATCTACATACACATATGAGATACAGATATATCTCAACCCTACTGCAGAGTAAATCCAGAATATCTCTATTTAGAATGGAAAAGCTATTTGTTCCAGCTCAGTGTTTATAGGTTATCCAATCTTTGATCTGCTCTAAAGTTTGACTCTAGAGCCCCAAGAAATGATATACAGATTCTATAACTACCTTTAGTACTCCAAACAGTTTTGACTCTCCAACCAACTTTACTAATTTAGTTAATCTTTCAATAGGCTTTAGGATTAACAGATCAGAAAGAGAACAAATAAATATAGAAACAGAAGGCAATTAATACAACCAAACAAATAAAGGTGTAGAACACATTCTTACCTAAACATGCTTGTGATAAGCATGCCAACGAATATCACGTTCACTGGAAACCAGACCTTCATCAACTTCAAAGTCAGTGGTTCCGTTGTTATCAGACCCATTAAGCTCAAAGCCACCACAATGATTACTGAGACTAAGTTCTGCACCATCACAACGGGGTAAGAATATGAAAAAAAAATCATCACCACTAAGTGAAATCAAATCAAACATACCTGGTATAACATTAAGAATATCCCAGCATTGAAGTTGTAACTGGAAAGAACAAACTTGTTCACCAGTATCATGCTACATGATGAAATACAATAAGCTAAACCCGATAGCAAAGCTCGATTATGTATCTTTCTTTGAATTGGCTTATCTATGGATTTTCCTGTCTTCCCATCTTCTAAATCAACTCCATCATGTTCATACGATTTCATTGCAAGCTACGACCTACCAGATATCAAGCATAAAAATTTTATGAAATTAAGGCAACTGAATAGATCATCGTCTTAAAAAAGCTTGCAATACATAAATGATAATTACAAATAAAGAAGCTAAGATAATAGAAAGAATCAAAGTTAAACTTAGGATCAAGCACCAAGTTCAGAGTAGCTCTACAAGCGTTAGCTCAAAGAGCACAAATCAGTAGAGTCTATATTCAGATTCTTGATTTTCAAAATCTCCAAAGATTCAGTAGCAGAGAATAAACGAAATTACCATACCCAAAAGCTTGCGAACTAGAGATTCAGCTTCGGACGAGATCTAATTGAGCCTAAATCACCGGAATAATTAAAAGAAAAACAAATCAGAAGAAGAAGATGAAACTTGCTCACGCTGATGTCACTGAGAAATGTTTGATGAAACAATGGAAATTAAAGAAACTGAAAAGACGAGGGAGAGAGATGGCATTGACCAGAAGAAAATAAAATTTTAGACCAATTCTCGTTTCTTTCGTTTATTTATTTATTGAATTAAAAGTTTGAGAAAGTTTGAGGAAATTCCATTATCTACACAAATTTTTATTCGTAGTGGGAACTTCAAAATTGACAAACTGGTCAACTACACTTATGTCAAATATCAAATATGTCTAATATAATATATCAGCCTAAATCAAATAAATATGTATTATTTATCTTAAAAATGTCCCAAAAAGAAAAAAAAAACAAAATAATGTTTAAACTAACAAAAAAAAATTATATATACAAAATTTCATGAAAATCAGTTAAAATGAGTAGCTATTTTATATCAAACAAATCATTTTATTCAACTTAACCAACAAAAATATTGTTAAGAGGCAATTTTGTCATGTCATCTCCTTAGTTAATAATAATAATTTACGATGCTATTTTATTTAGTATTAATCACTTTATACACACATTTCTTATCTATCGAGAAGAATATGCACAAAAAAGGGAACATATAAAAAAAAAAAAAGGGAAGAAGTAAATAAATTAAGTGAATAAAAGTTAGCTTATAATGTGCCGGATATAAGAAAAAGATAGTTTATAGTGCCTTGGTACCACATAGTCCATATTACAAAATGTTGTATGTAAATCTATGCAAATTTTGCTAAAGCAAGTCGTACGTGATACAAGAGGATTTTGAATTTTGATTCGTACCACTAACGTTTGACGAAGAGGCAAAAAGAGTTTCATTTTTGTGTGTCTCTTACTTGGTAATTTGACACCGAGATTGAATGAAAATAAGTTTGGCAATTCACTTGCCTTGTACCATACCGTTGACCTTTTGACCCAATTCTCTTTACCCGAAATTGCAGCTTCTCTATTTGACTCTTTCACTCAGTCTCTACTTCTCGCTTCAAGGTTTGTGTTGACCGGGAAAATAATACACTAGCTATAGCTGGCCAAATCTACAAACTCTCCGTCACCGATCTCGATTTTTCGTCGATGAAGCCTATCAAGATCCACAAACTCTGCACTACTGTTTTCCATCGCCATTTCCAAATTGTTTCTTTAAATGGCTTCGAAGAACTTCGGAAGAAAAAATCGTTATAATAAAAATGTTTCTAAAAAATTATATATAGTTTTTGTTTGCTTTGTGGAAAATGAACAAAATATAAAATGATTTATTTTGGTTTGAAGAAGTGGTAAATTTAAAAAGAATGAAAGAGAATGTGATAGTTTAGATAATAAAAAAATAACCGGCCCAAAGGCCAAGTCGATGTAGCATCTGCTTGCGGCCGCATATTTTATAAGTTTTTTTCGATCTTATATTATGGAAAGGTTTCTTTAGTCATGTGGTAATAATTTTTCCTAGAGAGGTTGGAAACTCCGGTTCAAACCCAAGTATTAGTTCTTTTTTCGATTTTTGTTAAACATCTCATTGGTTTAGTTTTTTTTCGATTTTTTTTTTTATATAAGCAGCCTTTTTTTCATTTGTTGGTGGCCCTAAAAAACTTAAAGACGACGCATTTTTCTTAATTTTCTTATATAGAAATATAATGTTTGAATACATAATTAATGGTTCCAGTTAAAAAGAAGAACACAATTAATGATGAGTCAGTTTGGATGTAAGTATATATAAGTATATAACATAGTACTTCTAAATTGGTTATCAGTTATCACATATTTACAGAGTCTTCATATTGTGTGTTGTGTGTGTGTGTGTGTTTTTCTTTCATATTGTTCATTCTTAACAATGTTTACTTGCCGATAATCCAACATGTCACTAACGCTAGTCCGTGCATCTCCGCAACAATAGACATGCAAATTAAATCACGTAGAGTTCGTTCAACATATTACATATACATACTAAAAAAACGGCTAAAATAAAATAAAAGACATACTAAAAAAACTTGGTCTCGTGCATGGATATTGTTCGTACAAATCCCTCGGAATCCCAAATTGAGAAACTGACCAAAATAATTATCATGAATTACATTTATTGAATTACTAAAAAAAAAACACAACAATTCGTTAATCCGTTTAGAGTTACATTGAATAACATCATTATATACTCCTCAAAACTTGGAAAAACTGAAAAAAAAAATTGGAGAAAGAAACGGAGCTAGCTCCAATTGTGAGACCAGCCAGCTTTTTACCTCTCACACTATCGCTATTTTATAAACCTCTCATCATTCGCCACGTGTCATCACTCTAACGGAAAATATTCTCTCATTTCCCTCCCTCTCCTCTTAATACCGGAAAACAACACCTCTCCCCCATTTTTTGGATTTCTCTCTCTCTTCTTCTCCTTTTTTTTTTTGGTTTTGGTTTTTGATTTTGATTTCTCTCTGTGTGTTCATGCCCGATGCGAAATTGAGTCACCTCGTCTCTGCTTCAGGTGAATTGAATCGTCGTTACCTCTCCGTTTTTGTTGGTTTTATCCTCCGATTGCACTCATGATTCCTTTTTGTTTTTTCGTTTCTTCAATCTCCAGGGAAGAGGATCTAGAAGCTCTTCGCATCCAACGTGAGTTTCTCCTTTCGTTGAATTTGCCATTGTTTTACGTACGATGCAGAAGTTTTCGTGCCGATTCAGCTCCCTTGAATTTCTAAAGAAGAACATTTGATTCGATATCTAGTTTTCGTTTTCGTTTTCGTTTTCGATTCTTCTCCATCGCTTGAGCTACCGATTTTGATTTTGTGTACATTTGTCGTTATTGATTCATGAGGTGCTTTTGTTTTGCGTACGATTACGATGCAGAGATTTTCCTGAAATTATTTTCGGAATTTGTTATCTTACTTCCGTATTCGTTCGTTTTCTTCTGGATTTCAATTATTCTCGCTTGAGCTTTATTTTGATTGTGCATGTTTTACCCGAAACTGTTTGGTTGCAGAAATTAATCGGAATCTCAACAGCTTGTAACCTAATGTTCTAATCAAATTGTTGTATACCTCAAAATCTCTTGACATTTACGCTGTTTTTGGTGAATCAAATCCTTCGATCTTTTTTTTTATTTGTTGATTATTGAGAATCTCGGTATCATTGTGATTCAATGTTTCTTAACAGGGAGAGATGGCACAGAGCAGTACATCTCACGACTCTGGCCCTCAGGGGCTAATGAGGCGGCCATCTCGTAGTGCCGCAACAACAGTATCAATCGAAGTTTTTGATCATGAGGTGGTTCCGGCCTCCCTTGGTACCATTGCCCCTATTCTGCGTGTTGCTGCAGAGATTGAACATGAGCGCCCTCGTGTTGCCTACCTCTGTATGATTTTCCGTTTCCTTATTTGTCTGCTTCTAGGATAAAGTCGAACTACTTCAATTTTTGTGCCGCTCACTTAAATTTCCCTGTGTTTGTATAAAGGTCGATTTTATGCGTTCGAGAAAGCTCACAGGTTGGATGCAAGCTCTAGTGGCCGAGGTGTGAGGCAGTTTAAGACACTTCTCTTTCAGAGATTAGAAAGGGTGATCATTTCTTACTTTTCCATCTTCTTATTGCACACAGTATATAGTCTAGACACCACACATAGATAGCCAGTATTTATATGTGGATTGCTCCATCGGTATTTTCTTGATGTTCTGTGTCGTAGTATTCACAAAGGATGTTTTCAAACTCCAGTCTAAAAGGTGTCATCATCTCAGACCTTGATACAATCAGCTACTCGATCGACAAGCCTCTTTACTCACAAGCTTTAGTTTGCAAATTACTCATAAATGGGGATTCCAGAATAGACTTTGTTTTACACTTTGATAAATAATCCATTTGAAATTATACGGATATGACATTTTGTTCTAGCATGAGTAGAGATAATAATAATTTTTCACGACACAGGACAATGCTTCGAGTCTTGCTTCTAGGGTGAAGAAAACTGATGGACGGGAAGTTGAGAGCTACTATCAACAATATTATGAGCACTATGTCAGGGCACTTGACCAAGGAGATCAAGCAGACAGGTAAAGATGGTTGTTGTGTATATATATACTCCTGTATTTTCCAAATTTTGATCATGTTGGCATATTCGGATTACGTGGAACTTCGAAGATCTGATGGATTTTTTGAACCAACATCTTGCAGAGCTCAGCTTGGTAAAGCATACCAGACGGCCGGAGTGCTCTTTGAAGTGCTCATGGCAGTTAACAAGAGCGAGAAAGTTGAAGCAGTAGCTCCTGAGGTTTGTGTCCATATTCTATTTCTATAGATTAACCAGGACAGCTATAAAAGATTCAGTATTCAATTACTGAGATGGGAGTTTAAAACGTTTCCATATGTGTTTAGATTATTGCAGCTGCTAGAGATGTCCAAGAAAAGAACGAAATTTATGCACCGTACAACATTCTTCCCCTGGATTCTGCTGGGGCCTCACAGTCTGTTATGCAGCTTGAGGAGGTATTTACTATTTGAATGATTCTTCCAATTCTTTAATCTATTTGCGGGTCAATTTTGATATCTGTCTTCTTATACATCTAACGATGTTTGATGACTAGGTGAAAGCCGCTGTAGCTGCCTTGGGGAACACTCGTGGATTGAACTGGCCATCTGGATTTGAGCAGCACCGAAAGAAAACCGGAAATCTGGATCTTCTTGACTGGTTAAGAGCCATGTTCGGATTCCAGGCAAGTTGGTGATCTGAAAAGAGTAACAAGAAGATCTGATGTATCGAATGTTAAATCAGTGAGACAGATTTATTAAGTTTTATTTCTTTGATTTTCACAGAGAGACAATGTCAGAAACCAGAGGGAACATCTGGTTTGTTTACTTGCTGATAATCACATAAGGTTGACTCCCAAGCCAGAACCTCTGAACAAGGTACATCTCATAGTTCCACCTGTTCACCTATAGAGTATTTTGGCATGTGCTTTTGAGACGCACATGCTTTATAGGGATGAGTAGAGTGGGTAACTAAGAGTTTCGGATATGGTCTGATTAAAGTTAATCGACCTTGTAAACAACACCATAGACTGGGTTATTCATTTATATCAAGGGGATTCTAGGACCCTTAAACAAAATTGTCCAATGCTGATAGAAAAACAAAGCATTATCTCAATATTCCATGAATTCAGTATATGTCTTCATCTATTAAAAACACTTTTCATTTAGCAACAGATTCTTTATCTATTTAATCTTATATATGCAGCTCGACGATAGAGCCGTTGATGCCGTCATGACAAAGCTCTTTAAGAACTACAAGAACTGGTGCAAATTTTTAGGACGTAAACACAGTTTAAGGTAGCTGGCAATATTTTATTTTCTATGTAGCTTGGATGGGAAATGTTTTCGAATGATTGTCATACTCTGATCAAAATTCACTCTATTTTTATGCACAGGCTTCCTCAAGCTGTTCAAGATATACAACAGCGGAAGATACTATATATGGGCTTGTATCTTCTCATCTGGGGTGAAGCTGCGAATATTCGCTTCATGCCAGAATGCTTGTGCTATATTTTCCACAATGTCAGTAACACATTCAGATTTCTCTTCATTTACCTTTTTGTTGGTGTGTTCTGGCTGATATCATGGGTCAAATAAGAGTATAACAAACTTTATCTCTTGATTATGCCCAGATGGCTTATGAACTCCATGGTCTCTTGGCTGGAAATGTCAGCATCGTTACTGGAGAAAATATTAAGCCTTCTTACGGTGGAGATGATGAGGCATTTCTACGGAAGGTCATTACACCAATCTACCGTGTAATTCAAAAGGTACATGTTTGACTGATAGGTGTACGGCATTTTACGAATCATGACCTTGTATTCACCATAGCTAAATTTTTTATGAACTAGGAAGCAAATAAGAATGCTAATGGCAAGGCTGCTCACTCAGATTGGTCCAACTATGATGATCTGAACGAATATTTCTGGTATTTTTGAACTCAAGTCTGTAAATTGAACGTTTACTTGGTGAGGACACCTTAAATTTATTATATCATCTGTGTATTATAGGACTCCTGATTGCTTCTCTCTTGGCTGGCCAATGCGTGATGATGGAGATCTTTTCAAATCAACCCGTGATATGACACAGGTAGTCCCTTGTAGTTTTCCTTAGCTGTTTCTCTGCCCGATTGATCTAATCAGTATTTTTTCGTGTTTAATTAATTGACAGGGGAAGAAGGGATCATTAGGAAAAAGGGGAAACACAGGAAAATCGAATTTCACCGAAACTCGAACATTTTGGCACATATATCACAGTTTTGACCGACTCTGGACATTCTATCTATTAGCACTCCAGGTTAGCAATCTGGAACGAGCTATAACATGGTTCCTGATAACATGAGCCGGTCAAATGATATTCGACTTTTCAATACAGGCAATGATCATTCTTGCTTTTGAGCGAGTTGAGCTGAGGGAAATCTTACGCAAGGATGTTTTATATTCTCTCTCTAGTATCTTCATTACAGCAGCTTTTCTACGCTTCCTTCAAAGTATGTCATCTCAATGCTCTGACAAAAGTTATTTATCTGTAGTCCTCTGTATTCATCATTTGGTTACTTTTCCTGGACATAAGATTATCTTGTTTCTTGCTTTTATGCTAGGTGTCCTGGACGTTATCTTAAACTTCCCAGGTTTCCACAGGTGGAAGTTTACTGATGTTTTGAGAAATATTCTCAAGATCATTGTCAGTCTCGCTTGGTGTGTTGTTTTACCCCTTTGCTATGCCCAGTCTGTCTCCTTTGCCCCTGGGAAGCTGAAACAATGGCTATCATTTCTTCCACAAGTTAAAGGCGTTCCTCCGCTTTATATCATGGCTGTAGCACTATACTTGCTTCCAAATGTGCTGGCAGCAATCATGTTCATTTTTCCGATGCTTCGACGCTGGATCGAGAATTCAGACTGGCATATATTTAGATTGCTTTTGTGGTGGTCACAGGTATGAAGGCTGGGTTTTTATTTTTCCCCTTCTTCTGGTTCTGCATGAAATTCCCGTTCTATATAGTCAGCAAAACCCTTACGCATGTTAGAAGATCTCTGATAGTTGAGATTTCTTATATGTTGTTTGGATACCCATTTACTGATGTGTGTTATTCCTTTTCAGCCAAGAATTTATGTTGGAAGAGGGATGCATGAAAGTCAAATTGCACTCATAAAGTGAGTTTATGGAGCCAAACAAGTTCTACTGAATAATTGATAGCTCAGAATGACATTGGTATCAATAGTTGAACAAAACAATATTTTGTGCTAATATTTTTCCTGAAATTTCCAGGTATACGCTTTTCTGGCTGTTGCTTTTCATTTGCAAATTCGCATTCAGCTACTTTCTACAGGTTTGACACTGCATAACAGTTATGTGACCTGATGTTCGAATTATCGTAATCGTACTCACCTTCAATACCGCTTTATATGTCCTCTCCCAGGTGAGACTTTTGGTGAAGCCAACTAACGCAATTATGAGTATTCGCCATGTAAAATACAAATGGCATGAGTTTTTCCCCGATGGTAATCTTGCTACTTATACCCTGCGCTTGGAACTATAATATTCTATATTGCTTTTTGTATTTTTGGGTAAGCTAAATGTTTTCACTCGCTATGCAGCTGAGCACAACTATGGAGCTGTGGTGTCGCTCTGGTTACCAGTAATTCTGGTATATTCTTCTTAATCACACATCTAAAGGAACTAGATAGGAAGTCCATGGATGTCTCATGTTCCTAATTTTGCTTCAGGTTTATTTTATGGACACTCAAATTTGGTATGCTATTTTCTCCACTATATGTGGTGGTGTCATTGGGGCCTTTGATCGTTTGGGAGAGGTAATATTTTCTGGATCCACAGTCTACTCATTTCTTTTACCCTTGTTGTGTAACTTGTGTTACTACAACGAAAATTAAGGTCTTCCACATTTTCTGAGGATATCAAAGAGCGTCTAAGATGCTTCTTTTACATTTTTTCATATCGCATCCTGTGTTTCTACTCATTCGAGTAGCATTCTTGCATTATATCTTTCTAGTTATTATTAATTAGTATACAATTTTCTAACTCCTTTATGTGATTGTTTTTATTGTCGTCCAAATGATTCATAAAGTAGTATTTAGATGAGATATATATAGTTTTCCAATGGCAGCTATTACTCTCTATAAGAAGTGCCTTTGACTATCGCTCAAATGCATATCTTTATGAAAAATTCATTAGATATCACAGATGCAACTGTGAAAATTGATGCATCCTCCTGCATGACAATATTTTAACACAAACTCATTTTGGTTCTTCTTCCAGATACGAACCCTTGGAATGCTAAGGTCAAGGTTCCAATCATTACCTGGTGCATTTAATACCTACCTGGTTCCTTCTGATAAAACAAGGAGAAGAGGGTTTTCCTTGTCAAAAAGATTTGCAGAGGTTACACAAGATTGATGCTCGTTTGTATCTACAAAGTGATTGTTGAAAGAAAGTTTCCATACTCCTACTAAATTATATCTGTATGCAGGTTACTGCAGCAAGAAGAACTGAAGCGGCAAAATTTTCCCAACTCTGGAATGAAATAATTTCCAGCTTCCGCGAGGAAGATCTCATCAGTGACAGGTAACAACATAGTTATTTTACTGCTTTCTTTATGAATCCCATATTTCCCGTGTCTTTAAACCAACTGTTTTTTCAGGGAGATGGATTTGTTGCTTGTCCCTTATACTTCAGACCCTAGTTTGAAACTAATTCAGTGGCCACCATTTTTGCTTGCGAGCAAGGTTTGTGGTCTTCTTTTGCCATCAAAAATACTCTTTTTTCTCTTGTGGCTAAAGTTCTTTTTTTTTGCTGCAGATACCGATAGCATTGGATATGGCAGCTCAATTTCGAACAAGAGATTCTGACCTCTGGAAACGCATATGCGCAGACGAATACATGAAATGTGCTGTCATTGAATGCTACGAATCTTTCAAACATGTCTTGCACACTTTGGTAATTGGGGAGAATGAGAAAAGGTATTTCCTCATTCATCAGAAAAGTTATTGATTATGATTCATGAAGCAGTTAGAAAATTCATTAAAATCTAAAACTATACTCGCACTCCAACATTTCTCTTCCAGTTAAGCTACTGGTTCTCTAATTAGTTCTGATAATAGATGTTCTCTACCATGTCTTCAATTTATTTGCTAACGTGGTGTAGAAACATTTCTCCTCCTAAGATTTTGACATATATATGTGCGTTAACATTCCTGTTTTGATAATAAATGGTTTCTTTAACCTTTCACATAGTTATGTGCTTCAACCTGGAAGTTCAGTTCCCTTTATTGAGTTTTAAAATTCAAATAAAAGATGCTAAGAAAATATATAATACCACAGGATTATAGGTATCATCATCAAAGAGGTGGAGAGCAACATATCAAAGAATTCCTTCCTTTCAAATTTCAGAATGGCTCCTTTACCTGCTCTTTGTAGTAAATTTGTCGAGCTTGTCGGAATCTTGGTAAGTGAATCACATACTTGTTTCATCATCGTTATTGAGTCAGATTGCTCGTGGTAGTAGATACTTTTTCTGCCAGAGACGATGGCTGCCACCTTCAGTAGGAATTCATGTTGTGATGAAGGATTAATACTTGTGAACTGTTAATATTACCTGGGAAACTAAATACTTATTATGATGCAGAAAAATGCGGACCCATCCAAAAGAGACACAGTGGTGCTTTTGTTGCAAGATATGTTGGAAGTAGTGACTCGAGATATGATGCAAAATGAAAACCGGTTAGTAGGCTATATATCTATAGTTAGAAAACACAGAAACTTGTTTTGGTGGCTATGTCAATATGTAAATACATTTAGTCCCACACAAACAAGAATAAACATGGATGACATCTTTCTCCAGTGAATTGGTAGAACTTGGGCATACTAACAAGGAATCTGGAAGGCAACTTTTTGCTGGTACTGACGCAAAACCTGCTATACTGTTTCCTCCAGTGGCAACGGCTCAATGGGATGAACAGGTAAAAGCACAAAACAAGATATAAGGCTAATCCTTAGAAATACTATGCACTCTTTTAGATAATTTTGAACATTAGATTTACTTCATTTCTGTAGATAAGTCGCCTTCATTTACTCTTGACGGTAAAAGAATCTGCAATGGATGTCCCAACAAACCTTGAAGCGCGAAGAAGGATTGCCTTCTTCACAAATTCACTCTTTATGGATATGCCGCGAGCTCCTCGTGTCAGAAATATGCTCTCCTTCAGGTCTGTGCTTTTGGTTATCACCATATTTTAACAGAATTTATACTTTTCAGATGTTACAATGTGCTATCTATATTCTCCAATTAGATCTTTGTACAGTTTAGGAATCCAGCTTTTTTCACGTTTTGTTTTTCTTTGGACTGGAATTAATGTACAATATACAATCCAATGGGACTATTATGAATGCCTACTGCAGGGAGGAGCTCTTTCTTATCAGTAATCTAATAGTTTTCTATTTGCATTTACAGTGTTCTAACTCCATACTATAGTGAGGAGACCGTCTACTCTAAAAGCGACCTGGAAATGGAGAATGAAGATGGTGTATCAGTTATATACTATTTGCAAAAGATTTTCCCAGGTATGTTTTATTGATCAGCTCTTGTTGTTGGATTTAATTACATATCAGTGCTTTCGGTAATTTATATGGCCCATGATCCACCAAATCAGATGAGTGGACTAACTTCTTGGAGCGGCTTGGTTGTAAAGATGAAACTTCTGTTTTGGAGAGTGAAGAAAATATATTGCAGCTTCGTCATTGGGTTTCTTTGAGGGGACAGACTTTGTTTAGAACAGGTAACTTATACCATCCCTGCCTACTTATATTTTGTTATATGTTTATTTTTGTTGCTTACAGCTTTTTGTATGCTGCAGTTAGAGGCATGATGTATTACAGGCGAGCACTAAAGCTTCAGGCTTTTCTTGACATGGCTACTGAAACAGGTGAGGCGTGATTACTTGACTTGTGTAGAACTAAAATAAGTTATACAGGTGAAACGTTAGCGTTTTCAACTCACTGTAGTATGTCAATCTTTACTAGCAAAATACTGAAGCAATGTTGATCAATGTGTGAAGTATACATAGTTCCATATTGAGCATTTGTTCAATATTCTTGAATAAGAACTTGTAACGTTTCTTGCGTTTACAGAAATATTAGCAGGGTACAAAGCCATTTCAGAGCCAACTGAGGAGGACAAGAAAAGTCAGAGATCCTTGTACGCTCAGTTAGAGGCAGTAGCAGATCTCAAATTTACCTACGTTGCTACTTGTCAGAACTATGGAAATCAGAAGCGAAGTGGAGACCGGAGAGCTACTGACATCCTGAACCTAATGGTTAAGTAAGTCCCTCTTCCATCTTTGTTGCTGAATAGATTCCAGGAATTTGAAATTCTTCTTTCATGCATTGGTTGGTTCCGTGATGAGTCTCATTTTCATATCCTATGCTGCAGCAATCCCGCCCTCCGTGTAGCATACATTGATGAGGTTGAGGAACGGGAAGGAGGAAAAGTGCAGAAAGTGTTCTACTCAGTGCTTATCAAGGCTGTTGACAATCTTGATCAGGTATTTTTACTATTTGAATATTAACAGATTAGCTAGACACTATGCCCCCAGATTTTCAACTTTGTATCTGTTACTTTTCAAAGGAAATATATCGGATAAAACTGCCTGGTCCAGCAAAAATAGGAGAAGGAAAACCCGAAAATCAGAATCATGCCCTCATTTTTACAAGAGGAGAAGCTCTCCAGGCTATTGACATGAATCAGGTAAACTAGTTTCCACAACAAAAACATAGTAGACAATTCCTTGTTGGAAGAATTTCACTTACCATAATATCTAATTAATAGGACCATTACTTGGAAGAAGCACTTAAAATGAGGAACCTGCTCGAAGAGTTCAATGAAGACCATGGAGTACGTGCACCCACTATTCTTGGTTTCAGAGAACATATTTTTACTGGCAGGTATTTGGGAAATTTGGTTATTCTTTTTGTTGAGTATAGAATTTCCTTCTTTTAGCTAGCTGATATTTACATGTGGTTTCACTTTGGCATGGTATTTGCAGTGTTTCTTCTTTAGCCTGGTTTATGTCCAATCAAGAAACAAGCTTTGTGACCATTGGTCAGCGAGTCCTGGCAAGTCCTCTGAAGTATGTCATGGTCTTCCTTCTTTCATTCTAACATTATTGCTTACAACAAAACAGGGAGCTTAAACTCTCATGAGCATTATAACTAAAAATTAAGTACCTGTTAAAGATGTGATTACGTCTCGATATCATTTAACTCACACAGGCACCTTGGATTTCTGATTACAGGGTCAGGTTTCACTATGGTCACCCTGATGTCTTTGATAGAATCTTCCACATCACTCGGGGTGGCATCAGCAAAGCCTCACGCGGCATAAATCTTAGTGAGGATATCTTTGCAGGTTGGATTCTGGACCTTACTTCTTAAAGGACAATAATTATATGTTTCCTTCATGAATTACTTATGATTGATTCATGTATGAATCTAGGTTTCAACTCAACTCTGAGGCGTGGTAATGTCACTCATCATGAGTACATCCAAGTAGGGAAAGGAAGAGATGTTGGTTTGAACCAGATATCCCTCTTTGAAGCCAAGGTTGCTTGTGGAAATGGAGAGCAAACATTGAGTAGGGATCTCTACAGGCTTGGTCACCGCTTCGATTTCTTCCGGATGATGTCTTGCTACTTCACTACAGTAGGCTTCTACATCAGTTCGATGGTAACTTCTTATCTTCACATGTCAAACTGAGTTTACCATCGACTCTGAATTTGTTTTTAACGGAGTTATTCTGTGTATTACAGATAGTTGTCCTCACAGTGTATGCATTCTTGTATGGGAGACTTTATTTGTCATTGAGTGGAGTGGAGGAGGCAATAGTGAAGTATGCAGCAGCTAAAGGAGATAATTCGCTCAAGGCAGCGATGGCGTCACAGTCAGTAGTGCAATTGGGTCTACTGATGACACTACCAATGGTGATGGAGATCGGGCTAGAGAGAGGATTTAGAACTGCATTGAGCGATTTAATCATCATGCAGCTTCAGTTAGCGCCTGTCTTCTTCACCTTTTCACTTGGGACAAAGGTTCATTACTATGGACGGACCATCCTACACGGGGGAGCAAAGTACAGAGCAACAGGGCGTGGGTTTGTGGTGAAGCACGAGAAATTTGCAGAGAACTACAGGATGTATTCAAGAAGCCACTTTGTGAAAGGGATGGAGCTGATGGTGCTACTGATATGTTACAGGCTGTACGGGAAAGCAACAGAGGACTCAGTGGCATATGCGCTTGTGATGGGCTCAACCTGGTTCCTGGTGGGTTCCTGGTTGTTTGCCCCGTTCTTTTTCAATCCCTCGGGATTCGAGTGGCAGAAGATAGTTGATGACTGGGATGATTGGAACAAGTGGATAAGCAGCAGAGGAGGCATCGGAGTGCCAGCACACAAGAGCTGGGAATCTTGGTGGGAGGAAGAACAAGAGCATCTGCTTCACTCCGGATTTTTCGGGAAGTTCTGGGAGATATTCCTCTCCCTTCGTTACTTCATCTACCAGTACGGTATTGTGTACCATCTGAACCTGACTAAGGAGAGCCGAATGGGAAAACAGCAGAGCATCATCGTCTACGGACTGTCGTGGCTGGTGATTGTGGCGGTGATGATTGTCCTCAAGATAGTGTCCATGGGGAGAAAGAAGTTCAGCGCTGATTTCCAGCTGATGTTCAGGCTTTTGAAGCTGTTTCTCTTCATTGGATCAGTGGTGATCGTGGGAATGCTGTTCCACTTCCTCAAACTGACGGTGGGAGACATATTGCAGTCTCTGTTGGCGTTCTTACCGACGGGATGGGCTTTGCTTCAGATATCGCAAGTCGGGAAACAATTGATGAAGGGAGTAGGGATGTGGGGATCAGTCAAGGCCTTGGCTAGAGGATATGAGTATATAATGGGAGTAGTTATCTTCATGCCAGTCACCGTACTCGCATGGTTCCCGTTTGTCTCTGAATTCCAAACCAGGCTTCTCTTCAACCAAGCCTTTAGCCGTGGCCTTCAGATCCAACGTATTCTCGCTGGCGGTAAGAAACAAAAATGAGACTTCAGACTAATTTCTCAGATTTTTTCCTTTCCCTCATCCTCTCTCTATTCCACACTTACAACTCTTTTCCTTAATTCGTGCTTCTTGTGTTTTTTGTAACAAAAAAAGTTTACTTCAGTTTTAAGTAATAACATATATGTATGTAAATCGTAAGAAACATACCGATAGATAAAAAAGTGAAAATTCTGTAAAACTGTCTGTTTAGGTGTTTTTTCTTAGGATATTGAACCTGTTAAAATCTCAAGCAATGCTCACAGATATAGTAATGACCGATAGAAAGAAAGTATCCTGTTATTTGAGAAACACAGCTGATAGAAACTACCATTACGACTAAACTAGCTCCAAAAAACATCCGAGACGAACATAGCATGTGGGAGGAGACAAAGGAGAGTTATATTGTTACAGTCTAAATTCCATAAAAGCTAACACCTAACATTGTCTCTTGAACTTGGAATTATCGTTTACCTACAGGTAGAAGATTCTACACCTCTAAGGAATGACCTACGCCACCATATCTGAAACGCCTTGCTGAGATTAGGACACTCAGTCCCATGCTTCGAGAACCACCTGAACCATTCCATGAATACTTGATACTGCTGCTTTACTGGCAGTGTTAACAGCGTTTGCCCCATCCCTTCTTCTACTTCCCTCATGTCTAGTCCCTTCTTGCATCTTTGTAGCCACCCAAAATCAACTAACATTGGCTTGAACCACGCTTCTACTAGCCCCGCCCTTGCTTCTCCTCCGCATTGCACTCTCCTTTTCCCCATTGCTATAAAAATCGTCCCTGTTACTCTGCTTACTTCATACCTTACCATTGGCGACACCTTCTCATGCATCTCCACTAGTCTTCTTTGCTTCCCCCATATCTCCACAAATTCCTCTGCTATTTCCCTATCTATCATGATTTCCAGCAGCCAATTTATATTCTCTACCTCCCTTGAAATACTTTCAATCAATGGCTTTTCTTTCTTGCTACTACTACTACTGCCCTCTTCAAACAGCTTAGCTAACGAATCCACACAGCACTTGCCTGCCCTATATATGTCTTCCTTGTTGATCTCAGGCTGTTCTTTCTCGTACACTGAACTTTTGCAAAGAAGACCCTTCACCAAAGATTTGAGCTCGTTTCTAGGATTTACATCACTGCAGGAGGTTATTGACCAAACCAGTTTCTTCGATAAGCTGTCTTGCGAGCTTTCTGTCTCGTTTGAACTAAATCTTGCCAAAATTTCGCTGGTTGCAGCCTCGTCGAATTTATAAATTGCAAGAAGTCTCCTCAGTTTTTCCTCTTCGTCCTCTGTCCACGGAACAACTTCAAGATATTTCAGACAGGACGAGACAGCTCTTGAAAATTTGATTCCAGCCGCTACCTGTTTGTGGTTAAGAAAAGAAGCTTTGTTAGCTCCACCAGTTACAACTATTTATGTTTATGGAAAACAATGAGAATCAATCAAACAAGCAGAGCAGAACAAAGATCAAAGTTCCACACAATGGTGTTCATACTCAAAGACAACAAATACTAAATGAATAAAAACCAGATGTGTCAAAAAAAGAGTCCCAAAAACAGTTCACTGAAATGACAGGATGAAGTTAGTATCATGAACCACAGTACTAGTCTGTAGCTAAAAGCTAAAGTATAAACGCCCATTGCCCAATATCTCAAGGCAACAAAATCCAAATACTTTTATCAACAATGTACTCTAGTACATCCATCAAATTGTAGGTCTCTCCACAAAGAAACAATCTAAGGCTCAAAAGGTTTAGCCAATGAGGTCAAAAGGCAGAGTCTTAACTAAGATCAGCTATATGGTTAATAACAACAAACCCATCACAAGGAAGAGCATTTTCCAAACCTCGAGTACATCAATGGCTCTATAAACACCCATTTTCATAAACTTCTTGATAATACCATTACTCTCCTCAAACATGAGTTCAACAGTTTCCCTAAAAACACCAAGATTCTCCACATCACAAACTTCAATCCTGCATGTGTTCTTCAATCCCAAAGATAAAGAAGAAGACTTTTTGTTACTCTCCACAACCAAAGCTGCAAAAACATCAGAATTAGCAGCTAAAACCTCTGAGCTAAGCTCCAACACCAAAACCCCACCATTTCTCCCTTTAAGACTCAACCTAGCATCGTAACCCTCACTCGAACCCGAACTTGAGACAGTAACCTCAATCTTCGGTGCTCTAAAACTCTCAGAACGCAGATTTGGTGCTGAATCTACAACCAAATCCTCTTCGTGAACAGTCTCAGTCTCTTGCATTGGATTGATTATAGGATCCGAATCTATAGGTGAAACCCGACCCGGTGATAAGATCCGACGCGGGTCGATTCGATTAACGATGTTTAAAGTAGATTTAGAGCTTTGCGGTGAGCAAGGAACCGATTTAGGAACCGGTTTAGGTCTCTGTTGCTGTGTTTTAGCTGGAATGTGGTTACGAGATGAAATTGAAAGTACATCAGGACTCGCCGGAGGTACGGCGAAAGAGCAACACCATGATCGTCGCCGAGATAAAGAACCGGTGGCGAAATTGGTAGGTTTACGGCGGTCAGAGTCGCCCATTGTCACCATGAAAGAGAGAGAGAGAAGAGAGAAGTGAGAAGTGAGAAGTGAAGCTGGTGAAGAAGTAAAGTGAAGAAGAGATTACTGTTTTGTTTTGTTGTTTTCTTTCTATTTCTGTTTCTTTGCGTTTTTAATTTTTCTCTTTTTCTTCTTTTTATGTAAACCTGATTTACTTTCATCATTGTTAAAACTTTAGATCATGAAATCATATTATGGTTTGTATACACAATTCCCTAGATATTTTTCTTTCAACATGGTACACTGTTATCCATGAAAATTCATTCAAAATTGAAAAAAATTAATTCGATGAATACACTTGATGCTTTTTCTTTGGCTCTCGCCATCAGTCTTTACTTTACTCTGTTTGAGTCTTCTCCTTTCCTTTGGTTAAAAATGGGGTCCATGATAAATCATTCCGAAATTTTCAATCTTTTTCTTCTTTCGTAAAGATAGAATCAAAATTTGGGTTCTTTCGAAAGTATTATATGGTCAAATGTCGAATACGCGTTACAAAGAAGAAGGCTTTCACTCTTATTTCGTTGGTCTTCGTCAACGAGTGAATCAAATCAATGGTCCCTGTGTTTAATAAACCGGATTACTAGGTTAAGTTCATCATATATCCTCTTATGGCTTTGCTTTTACTCTCATGACAAGTTGAAGAAAATGGAACAAAGATCGCTCCTTTGCTTCCTTTGGCTGATTCTACTTTTCGATTTGTCTCTCAGAGTCGCCGGAAACGCCGAAGGTTCATCTTTTATCCGCTTCTCTCGTGAAAAGTCTTTTCCTTTTTCCTTTCCTTGGCTACAAATGATTGGTGACATTAGTGACACTTTAGGTGCTAAATGAGAGATTTATGGTTTTTGGTGTTTGTTAGATTCGAAAGTTCATAACTTTTTCTTGTTTGGATAATTTAGGTGATGCTTTATCTGCGCTGAAAAACAGTTTATCATCTGCTGATCCTGCAAACAATGTACTTCAAAGCTGGGATTCTACTCTTGTTAGTCCATGTACTTGGTTTCATGTTACTTGCAATCCTGAGAATAAAGTTGTTCGGGTGTAAGCCTCTCTCTTTCTTAGTCTCTCTCTGAGTGTGTTTTTCTGAATGAGTGATTAAAAAGCCTTTGACATCTACGGTTTGATGTTTGCTTAGTGACCTGGGGAGTGCTTTTCTATCTGGAAAACTGGTGCCTGAACTGGGTCAGCTTTCAAGCTTGCAGTACTTGTAAGCCATCTCTTCCTCAAGTCCATCAACTTTACAGGATTTCTGTATTTAGGATGAAACTTGAATTTATTATGCAGATGCTTCATTTTTCTTGTTCTATCTTCATTGATTTACTAAA
Organism: Erysimum cheiri; assembly: GCA_900406345.1. Taxonomy (NCBI): domain Eukaryota; kingdom Viridiplantae; phylum Streptophyta; class Magnoliopsida; order Brassicales; family Brassicaceae; genus Erysimum; species Erysimum cheiri. The sequence goes on from OVAQ01000509.1 coordinate 25,623, forward strand.
TATTGACATTGCTTCAGTTTGGAGAAATTTTCAGATGTATCTTTGCTTTCAAAAGAGAATGCTATTTAATTGCTAATTAATGCTATTTTAGATATATTTGCTGGAAGCCTTCATAAACATCTTTGAGTTTGAATAGATAGGGACCTAGAACCATGGCATTTATGAAATACATTCTTTTTTGAGTTCTCCATGTCAAATGTTCTCCTAAGTCAAATACATTGGTGTTTCTGATGCGAAATGTTTTCTTGAAAAATTGATCTGAATTGCTTACAAAATATAGTTTCGAGCTTCATGTATCTTAGCTCTCTAAGATTAGTTGGGTATCTTGTTTGCTACATACTGCATCGTGGATTTCGTAAAGTAGTTTAGAATTTCCAATCTAAGAATTCTCTAATGAAAAATATAATTAAGCAAAGCTCAATGACAGGGAGCTTTATAGCAATAACATTACTGGGGAGATACCTGAGGAGCTTGGGAATTTGACGGAACTAGTGAGCTTGGATCTTTACGCGAACAACATAAGAGGTCCTATCCCATCGTCTCTTGGAAAACTAAAGAAACTCAGGTTCTTGTATGTACCCATACTTTCCTTCTTCTCTTTACAGCTTCAAAATGCAGCTTCATTGTTTACAGTTTCAGAGTTTTGTTGTATTTCTTTGCTAAAAACTATTGCGTCTAACATTCAAGACCTTAATGAAGGTCATGGTCTAGTGTAATTATGTTAGGGAGAGGGTTGTTACAGGCAGCCTTGTTTTACTTACCCACATTCGTGTAAATTACTTAGTCAAGTAGAACAATATCGAATTCTTTAGTAAAAAATACCCATCGAATATATCATATCACTAGATAAAGAACTAACCCTGATTGACTGTGTGAACATACACCTTTTACTCCTCTGCCACATTGTGATTCTCCATGGAAGCTATTATATTGATGAATATAGTCGTATGTCATTAGTCCGATCCTGTAAGGACACATTTGATAGTATCCTGCTTTAGGTTTGAATAGAACCCGAGGCCAGGTCCTATTGACAGAGAGACCCGCAAATCTCCTATCATCAAAAGACTTCAGTGTACCTGTGTCACGTGAATGCTTCAGAAGTAGTTAGAGGCTAATGATACAAATCATTCCCCTATGTTTTTGCAGTTGGATAAGATTTTATAACAGCACTGATTTATTTTCTTATTATTTTTATAGATAAATCATGTTTTGCTGGATGTTTGTCATTTTGAACTCTTTAGTAGTTAATATCGATGATATGGTATTCTACTACTTGTGGTTAGGCGTCTTAATAACAATAGCTTATCTGGAGAAATTCCAAGGTCTTTGACTGCTGTGCAGCTTCAAGTTCTGTGAGTGTAACTTTGTCTCTCTTGAATTATTCTGTTCATTTTTTAATATCTGTTGATGCAATCTTGAGTTATGAAAATAATGGTATCATCCTGAAATGCAGGGATATCTCAAACAATCGGCTCAGTGGAGATATTCCAGTTAATGGTTCCTTTTCGCTCTTCACTCCTATTAGGTTCTCCTTCTTGCTCCTAGTTTTATTCTTTATGGAATGGTCAGAATGAATTACTAATTATCTGAAAGTTATCTGCAGTTATAAAAATAATAATTTGAAAGCGCTTCCTGAACCTCCGCCTACTTCTACCTCTCCTACGCCACCACCACCTTCAGGTTTTCATTTTGTGCCTTCCACTTGCTTCTGTGTGTTTCTTGTCAGTTGTTTTACAAATTTAAGTGTCGAATTCCTTCTACATTCTTATATAACGGTTTGGTAATCATAAAGCATTTCACATTTAGCCTGACCAAATATTTCCCTTCATATGCACTCAGGACTGCATGCACTCTCACACATTTATGCGTACTGTTTCTGGTTCGCACAAAAAATAGATTTTGGAAAGTTATCTCTAGTGGTATGACATTAAACTACTAATTCTTTTCTATTTATGGTTGCACACTCGAACATGGAAAGGCATCTAGTGGTTATGTATCTCTATTTCGGTTGCACACTCGAATGTGGAAATGCATTTATATGTCATGGTTCTACTGTATAAATACTTGACATGTCTTTACTGGGACTGAAAATTTGCTAATGAAAGAAAGCTTTCTTCTTACTAGAGTTGTTATCATTTCCATTGATTGGTGTTGAAAAAGACAAGTGTGACATGACATTACTGAAAAAGGAAAATAATTGAAACTAGTGTGAACTTGCTAGTTTGCTAAAGTATAAATAAAAGAAGGGTTAAGACACTGTAAGAAAAAGTAGTGTTTATGAACAAGTTGTGGGTAACATGGACATGAAGATCTATTTGAAGCTCTTTGATCTGATGTCCCACTTGGCTGATGAATCAACAATATTTCCCTAGAAACTCTTCAATGTATCACACAATTGCGAATGAGTTCTGTATTAAGAAAACTTTGTGTTTATCCCATGCTCTCAGGCAAATCAGACACTGTAGCAATAGCAGGGGGAGTTGCTGCAGGTGCGGCACTTCTATTTGCTGTTCCAGCCATTGCGCTTGCTTGGTGGCTGAGAAGCAAACCACATGACCACTTTTTTGATGTCCCCGGTTAGTCAACTCTCTTCATTTATTTTCCCATTAAAAGCTTCTTTGGCCGATTTTTATCTTTTTATTAAATCATATTTTGCAGGTGAAGAAGACCCAGAGGTTCATTTAGGACAACTCAAAAGGTTTACCTTGCGTGAACTATTAGTTGCTACAGATAACTTTAGCAATAAAAATATATTGGGTAGAGGTGGTTTTGGTAAAGTGTATAAAGGACGTCTAGCCGATGGCTCTCTAGTGGCTGTGAAAAGGCTAAAAGAAGAACGTACCAAGGGTGGGGAACTGCAGTTCCAAACCGAGGTTGAGATGATCAGTATGGCTGTTCATAGGAACTTGCTTCGGCTTCGTGGCTTTTGCATGACACCAACTGAAAGATTGCTTGTTTATCCCTACATGGCTAATGGAAGTGTTGCTTCTTGTTTAAGAGGTACTGCATTCTTTGTTCTAAAAGTTATTATCCCGTCTCTTCATTTTTTTCTTCGACGGCATATTACATACCGTAGGCAGGTCTAAAACTTGCTCTGCTCTCCAGTTGCTGCATTGCATATATATAGTTTTGTTTTAACTGGTTTAGAATTGGATCGATTGGTAAGCATCTTAGCTTTGATTTTTTTTCCTGTTTAGAACGTCCTGAAGGCAATCCAGCACTTGATTGGCCAAGAAGAAAGCATATTGCTCTGGGATCAGCAAGGGGGCTCGCGTATTTACATGATCATTGTGACCAAAAAATCATTCATCGGGATGTGAAAGCTGCGAATATATTGTTAGATGAAGAGTTTGAAGCTGTTGTTGGAGATTTTGGGCTTGCAAAATTAATGAATTATAATGACTCTCATGTGACAACTGCTGTACGCGGTACAATTGGTCATATAGCCCCTGAGTACCTTTCGACAGGAAAATCTAATGAGAAAACTGATGTTTTCGGGTACGGGGTCATGCTGCTCGAGCTCATCACTGGACAGAAGGCTTTCGATCTTGCTCGGCTTGCAAATGATGACGATATCATGTTACTCGACTGGGTATGTTTTATGGTTTCCCAATCATCTTTTCGAGTTCAAAATTGTCACTTCTTAAAACTGTGAAGAGTGTTTCTTCCGTGGGTGTGTTTAGGTGAAAGAGGTTTTGAAAGAGAAGAAGTTAGAAAGCCTTGTGGACGCAGAACTTGAAGGAAACTACGTGGACACAGAAGTGGAGCAGCTGATCCAAATGGCTCTGCTATGCACTCAGAGTTCCGCAATGGAACGTCCCAAGATGTCAGAAGTGGTGAGAATGCTGGAAGGAGATGGTTTAGCTGAGAGATGGGAACAGTGGCAAAAGGAAGAGATGCCAACACATGATTTTAATTATCGAAACTATCCTCAAGCTGGCACTGACTGGCTCATCCCAATGTCCAATTCCCTTATCGAAAACGAGTACCCCTCAGGTCCAAGATAACCTTTTAGAATGGGTCATGTCATGTGGGTTCTTCAACATTAGTATATATAGATTGGTTAAGTTGTAAGATTCAAAAACCAACATTCACCTTTTGACTCTAATACAAATAGTCTCTACGCATAGAATAGATTTTTCTTGCAACAAGAATTTTTTTTTACAATTTGAAGAAAAGGAAAAATTCTTCTGATAAAGGAATTTCTTTGAATGGTAAAAGATTCTGATAACTACAAAACATATGGAGGAGATATATTGAATTTTCCTAGAAGCAGAAAATAATAGTTTTGCTTTATAACAATCTTTCTTCAAATTGGAGTTTGCGGTTTGCAAACGGTATAATTTGACAACGATGCTTTCGTATTTACGTCCGCTTATTACTCATATGTCTTTGTAACTTTTCTCAATATATTCTATTCGCATTTCATTATCATATACTCCATGAAAATGCCTTGTCCTTCAAAAATTATTCGGTTCACGTATATGAATAATTTTGTATAGAAGAAACCATTTTCCACGACTTGTATAATATTCTAGTGATGACACGTTTAGAGTTTTCGTGTTCATTGAGAACTTCCCTTCCACATTGTCAGATTATACTATAATAAGTTAGATATATTATTATATGTTTTTCCTATTTTTATTGATTTTCGTGACAAATGGTTGGATGTGACTATGAGGATTAAGGAGTGTTGAGTTTTTAATTGGTGGTAGTCGTAAGCCAAAAAACTACTTCATTATCTTCTTTATACCTTGAATTTTTATTTTATTTGAAAATGTTCTCCCAAACTTATTTTAATATCATACATTGACTATTATGATTGTTTTTTCTCTTTACTATTGACTTTTCTCTTCTCGTGAGAGGACCAACATTTTTGTTGGCTTAAACTTGAAGAAAGCTTAAAGTTTACTTTGAGAGAAAAGGAAAT
>OVAQ01000510.1:0-30529 GCA_900406345.1 Erysimum cheiri
AACGCTGTTTACACTCCAGACCTCGTAGATCAAAGCATTTTACTCAACAACTCTGAAGCTTTCTGTGTCCCTTTGAGCTCCCCTGGCTGCTTTGGTCGACCTAACCTCGTCAGAATTGAAGATGTCGACGAAGACAGAATTTTCAATCTGGCTAAACAAAAGTGGGATTGTTAGAGATATCAGTGTGGTATTGGGTTTGAGTCCATAGANATGTTTTATAAATGTGTCTGGGTATAAAACATGAACCTCATTTATAAGTTTTGATTGCCGTCACAGGACCTTCACAGGGTTGTTTTGATTAACTCACCTGCGGCTCAATGTTTGGTTCACCAGTTCCATGGCACTCTACACAGCAACCAAAATCAACGTCAAGTTATTAATTGTTTCGTATAATCAAATACTCTACTGCAACTCTGTGCGTGAAGTGTTACTAAGAAAATTGATTATGTTGGAAGCGAGATGGCCACAATGGATGAAAGATTCCAACCTTTGCCATAATGTTGGTTTAATTTAGTTTGTAATGAAGTGGAACCGAAGTAACTCTAGTTTTGTTTGATGAGAAAGTATTGGGTTTCAATTTGTATTGTATACCATTTGTTCACTATGTACTACTAGTGTGTTAAAATACAACTTTAAAAAAAAAGTAACTAAACGTGATTAATTTATTAAAAATAATTTTTCAGTGGTTTTGTAAATATTTTTCAAAATGTTTTCTAATTCATTTCATTCTGCTAATAATTATTCAGTTATTCCGCTATTATTTATGTGACATCCCAATAGTATTTTAGTTGTTTAACTACTTTAGTACTTTTAATTTGTCATTTGTTGTAAACACTACCCAACAATATTGGGTGTGATAGCAATATATAATTTATTTCTTATGCATTTTAATAGAATACTTTTTAATCAAAATAAAAATAAAATAGATTTTGTTTGAGTTTAGTTTTGTTACATACCAAAGTTGCTTCACCTCAATTTTAGTATTAGTTAAGTTTAATTTCGATTTTCTGATTTATTGGTCTTGGATTAGGATTGGTTTCCTAAATTATATTAGTCATTGAATTAGAATATTTTCCATATAACGGAATTGTGTAATAAAAAGAAAAATTCTTTTTAAAAGTTCCAGCAAATTCCAGCAAATATATTTTGTGGACCAACAAAGTGCCTTAAAAGAAAATTTTCAATTATATTCCCACAAAAGAATTATAATAGTCAAAGATGATAATTTCCTTGCTGAATACCTCCTCATATAGAAGCACACTAGCATTTTGCCCTTTCTTTAGAAGCAGTAGAAGAAGATTTTCGTAATTCATAAATTATAATATTATCCGAAATTAGTGCAAATCGGGTTGTTAAGTTTAATTTGTGTAAAAGTGAATGGCATAGAGGATGGTCTTTTCCAAAATAGATAGTTCTTGATTAATTTGATTTGTAATTAGCAAAAATCCAATATTGTTAGTTGAAGTTTTTTTTGTGTATTTTCATATATTTCAAATTATGAGTAGGCATGATTGGGATATAATATAGCTCTGGTTGTTGTTTGGATACATCTCAAATCAGTTTAATAAATTTGGTAAATAGATTGATATTGTAAGATTTTATCATAGATTGTTTCTTGAGGATTAAGTTGTGATTTTCGGGTAGGATATGAATATTTAATACTCACTCTGTTCTTTTTTTATAGGATTTTCTAGTTTTTCAGATATAAAAAACAAACATATTAAAATACATTATTTTTTGCAATTTATAATTTCCAACAACTCTAATCTAGTAATATTTAGTTATTTTTCTTGAATTCTATAATTTATTATTAACAATTTTACATTGAGAAAATCCATCTTTTTTAAACCAAATATTTTCAACAAAAATCCTACCAAAAAAAAAACAGAGGGAGTATGATTGTGTCTTGAGGATTAAGTTGTTGCGCAAATCTGATATATTTGAAATCGTAACTCGTTTTTGCAGGTTCAAGTGGGCTTCTTCATAAAAGCTTATCCAATTAGTCATAACCGGATCACAAACTTGACATTAACCGGATCGGATAGCAAGATCCGCGTGTTTTCTTTTGGGTCGTATGTATCATTTTACAAAATTATCCTTTTAATAATTTAATGATTCTACACATTTGTTTAAANACAATACATGTAATATAACACAGTAAAACTGGTTAAAGATTTATCAATGCTTCACAAATAATAGTATATAGGATAGCAAATTGACATTTGTAAAAAATTAATTATATTCATAAAATGTTAAAAAAGAAGTAAAAGTCAATAAAATTTTGAATTGATGTTTTTAGAAATTGTTTAAATACAAATAAATAATAGAAGATTTTAACTTATCTTTTTTTTTCTCCTTAAGAAAATTAATCGTTATCTCTACTATCATTTTTAAGAAATAAATATATATATTTAGAATTAGTAATCTGTATTCTATTAAAATATCATATAAAACATCAATACGATAATTTTTTTAACAATCTTAATTCATATTAGTTTGAATATTTTTAAAAATACACGCGTAGTGCGAATATTCACCTAGTATAAATACGAGCAACAAACATACTCAAAGTCTCACACCAACACAATTTCTCCCCCTATCTCTCTTGTTCTCAAATTACAATTTTGTTTTCTCAGAATTGTGTCTTCAGATTTGTTCGTCGTGTCTCCGGTTCGAATTCTCACCTCTATTCAGAAAAAAGGTTCATTACTTTTCTTAATTTCTTGGGTTTTGGATTCTGAACCGTTTGCTTTGTTTTTTGGTTGAAAGTTGAAACCTTTAATTATCAAATCTATGCTAAGAAAAATTGAGTCTTTTGTTTGATCTTAACCTCAAAATAATCAGAATGCTTTTTAAAAAGGGTTCTTTAGATACAATTCCTAAATGACTCCAATTGTTCACAGTTCTAATGGTTTTATGTTATTGCAGGTTTAGGAGCTCTGTAATGGCTTCTCGAAGTAACGTGGCTGAGGAAAGTTATAATATTTCAAGTAGAGGTGAATGAATACTATATATCTTTTCTGAAATTTGTAGAATTGTGTTTATTAGAGAGTCTCTCAATCATTTTGCCTTGGTTTATTGATGTCAGGGATTAGAAAGAAGGTGAAGAACGCTGAGCTCACAGCGTTAGAGAGATACAAGGTCGATAGTTATAACCTATTAGACTTTGATACGGTCTTGAGAGAAGTCTACTGCTCTTTTCGACCCGTATCTGCGGATTACAACACTAGGAAGGAGTTGCTGAGAAACCTCAATGATATGGCTTTAGATATTTATGGTAAAGATTTACTTATAGTCAGTCACCTTATCTTATTGATCTCGGAAATAATCGAAAAGTCAGCTACTGGTTTTTGTTTTTGTGGTTCATTAGGTAATTCAAGAGAGAGCAGCCCGGTCCTTGAGGCATATGGGTCGTTCGTGACGGATTTGTTCACCATGGAGAGTGACTTGGATGTATCCATCAACTTCGGTTGCGGAACATCTGAACTTCCTCGTGGAAGGAAGGTCGAAATCCTTAAACGATTTGCAAAGAAGCTCCGCCTCTTTGAAGGTAATCGATTTATGTTCAATTCTTTCTGCTGATTCTGTGATTGGAATGACATTAATAATACTGAAACATTCTTTATTTGATTCAAGTCATTGGAAGCTGTTAACGTCTCATTATTGTTTTTCATATATCCCCCAAAACCGCGATACAATCGATATGGAAATCTTTGTAGTACTTCCAAGTGAAGCCATAGTGACAAGTGAAAATAACATTTTTCAAAAATGATGACTTCTTTTGTAGGACAAGGACATGTTAGGAATGTTGTGTCTATCTTCACTGCTAGGGTGCCAATTGTCAAATTCTCTGATCAGGGGACTGCTATTGAATGTGATCTGTCAGTTGAAAACAAAGACGGCATTCTAAATTCACAGATCATTCGTATTATATCTCAGATTGATGGCAGGTTTCGAATACTTTGTATGATGGTAAGATTTTGAGTTCTATTCTAATGGCTTTCAATTATCCTTCTAGTACTAATGACATTATTTTTTCAACAGAATTTTAGTTCTCGTTGGCAAGTTAATACTATAAAATTGTCTCTTTACTGGCATCTGTGAGACTCGCGACACAGATTTAGTGAAGTAACCACATGAATATGAAATGCTAGGGACTGTAAGGCTAACCATGGTTTTCATATTGATGAAGTATTCAAAGTTCAAACACGCATTATAGATTGTCTTTTTTGTTTTGTTAACTCAGCTATAGATATGTGTAGTTACGTTGTGGTCAATATGTTTTTACTAATGTGACTATTCTCATATGTCAGGTGAAGCATTGGGCCAAGGCAAATGGAGTTAACAGTGCCCTACACCGAACCCTGAATTCTGTATCTATAACGTTGCTAGTCGCTCTTCATTTACAGGTATCAACTCAGTTACTCTTTTTGGATGTCCACTAGACTTTACTTTTCATATTCCAGTTATATTTACACAGGATCTATTTACTCAGTTACTATTTAAGGTAGAATTTCATCACTTTAAGTTGCATGTGACTATCCGATTAGATACTATTCAGGTGTATGAGTAACTTTGAATGTTGGATGACTAAATGCCAGTGTAATGTGGTAAAATTTGAACCAATAATTCAGAGTCTAATTTGCTTCCCCTTTGTCTTATGCGCAGACTCAAAATCCTTCCATTTTACCTCCATTCTCAAGGCTATTTAAAGGTAATATTCGTATCCATACATAAAACAAAGTGAACGAGAAGTGGAGAACTATGATGGCTTTGTACTCTTTGGGCTTTTTTAAGTTTGTGATATTAACAGAACACTTGATAGATTGTCAAATCTCAGATTACATTTTGTATATGTTTCCTGCTTTTGTTTATGTTGTTTTCGGTTATGACATTAAATGTTAGTTGTCTTCTCCAGATGGAATTGATCCTGCTAACGTGGAGAAAACAACGCGAAAGTACTTAAACTGGGGACAGCGTAATCAGGAATCTCTGGCTAGACTGTTTGTAACCTTTTTTGTTAAGGTGCTATCTTTTTTTCCTTTAAACCGAAACGTCAATTAATAAAAGAAGCTGCATTACGTGCTTTTTCGTTATAACGAAATAGCTTTTATGTCCTGCAGTTGCAATCTGTAGAATTCCTTTGGCGGCAAGGGCTATGCGCCAGTGTGCTGAATGGTTGTTGGATATCGAGAAAGTGGAAAAATACTGGCGCCGAGTCCATTAGTGTAAACTTTTTTTTTATAACTCTATTCAGTAATTTTCATTTGTGTTCTTACTTGTTTTCTTATCTCTTCAGTTTTATCCGTGTGTGTTTACAGGTTGAGGATTTTACAGACGTGTCTCAAAATGTTGCGAGGCGGGTTAATGGCGAAGGAGCAAAAAGAATATACAGCTCCATAAACCGAACCGTCGACGACATCTTTCAATTCCTCAATGGCAAGGTCACTGAAACATATCTCAGACATATGTTGTTTGGCCAGCAAGCTGTTGTGGAGCCTCCTCCTCTGCTGCCATTCAATGAAAGGACTGTTGGAACAGATCTTAGACGCAGGTTTTTTGGCCAACAAGCTGTTGTGGAGCCTCCTTCTCCTGTGCTGCCACTCAATGAAAGAATTGCTGGAATGGATCTCAGACACAGGTTGTTTCGTCAGCAAGCTGTTATGGAGCTGCCTCCTCCTGTGCCGCCACTCAATGGGAATATTGCTGGAACACATCTCAGACATAGGTTGTATGGCCAACCAGCTGTTGTGGAGCCTCCTCCTGTGCCACCACTCAGTGGCAATATCGCTGGAACACATCTCAGACATAGTTTGTTTGGCCAACAAGCTATTGTGGAGCCTCCTCCTCCTATGCCGCCACTCAATGTTTACCCACAACAACCTCATAACTACAGAAACGGGTTCAACGGTCCCCCTGAAGAACATCACAACAAAAGAGTTGGTTTGGGAAACGGATACAGACCTGTAGAAGGCACAACAGGTCACGGGAGAGAGGAAGAGCGATACGAGGATCTCAGAGGAAAACGAAACAGGTGTGTCGAAAACCCCTATGGTTATGAAGAGCATCAAATTCAGCGGTTTATAAAAGCTGTTGTGGCGAATCTTCATCCTGCGTCGCCACTCAATGTTTACCCACAAGAACCTCATAACAACTACAGAAACGGGTTCGACAGTCCCCCTGAAGAACATCACAACAAAAGAGTTTGTTTGGGAAACGGCTATAGAGCTGTAGAAGGTACAAGTCACGGGAGAGAGCAAGAGAGAAACGAGGAGATCAGAGGAAAAATACAAAGGTATGGAGGAAACTCAAATGGTTTTGAAGAGCATCGTGAAATCCCGCGGTTTGGAGTCCACAATAATCCCTTAGATGATCCTTATAGACAAGTCCCATTGAATGGTCATGTGGTTCACAACAGGCATGATGGTAGGGTTTGTGGTGAAGAACCAATGCCTGTGGGACTGTTGGAATTCTACAACAGTCGTAGAATTGGTCCGGCACCACCACAACCACCGCCACCTTCTGGTAGAGTGAGTTCTGAGAATTCTGGCCCTCAAAACGTTCCCCAACCTTATTTTGGTAGATCGTTTAACTAGTAGGGGTTTTGCTTAGCATAAGTTTAACCCAATCACCAACCATTTTTAGAAGATGAATATAATAACTTCATATTATATACTTGGATTTAGGGGGGGAATTCAGGATTTGGTTACTTTGGTTGATAAATAATTGTCATGAATGTATCTTGCACAGTTGTATGCTGGATTTGGTCTAAATTTACACAGTCGTAACTTTTGTCTTAAAATAAAAAGATTATCAATAAATTCATGTTTTTATAATGCCAATTTGCCTCAGATCCTTTAGTTACTACCAACTTTAACTGAAAGATAACAACAATATGTTAAAAGTTGAAAGAAATCTCAGAGTATAAGTAATATCTTTGGCCTCGCCGTGAAAAATAACCTTTGGACCGGCCAGAAAAAATAAGAGTGAAGTAGCTCAGAGTAAGCTTTGCTTGGCGGACTCTCTTGTCAAAATGAAATCAACTGCTTCCTCGACGGAGTCAACTACCTGAAGAAGTTAGAACAGTTTTACATGAACATTATTAACTCGCGGGAGTAGTAATAAGCTTCTAAAGCCTAAGTGATGGTGTCGCTTACCAAATCAGCAGGAAACTCGTCATGATTATCTTTCCCTTTGAAAACTCCGGTTCTTGTTAAGATCGAGAACCAAGGAGTCCCAGCCTGTCACATAGATTTGTTTTACCAAATTACCAACGGTTTATAAGCCTTGATGAAAGATTAGAGGAGTGTTTTGTGGCGAGAAACCCAACTATAGTCTGAGAGAAAAGAGTACAAAACCTGTCTTGCGCCTCTGATGTCAATTTTAGGGTTGTCTCCGATCATATATAGTGTCCTGAATTGGTGACTTCCTTGGTTTGAATGGGAATGGTTGGATGAAGCAATTTCTTTCAGAACATCTTCTGCGTTCTTGAACACGAATGGATTTGGTTTCCCAAAAGATGTGTACTCCAGAGGGTTCTCATGGATTCTGTAATCAGAACAAATCAGGGAAAAATATCACATTTTATTATGCCTTTTAAGACCAGTCTCGGGTTTCCTGAAACATGTTCGGTGTCATATGGAAGATGCGTGCTTGATTTTCGCTATTACCTATTAAAGATGGATTCTAGTGCGATTCTAAAAGCTCCCATGCCAAGACGTTCTGTAGGAAACGCAGTCTGCCTTTTGTTTACAATGCATCAGTATCCCATATAGTAAATCAAAAGAATGGAGAAATAACAACGATTCACCAGAACCTGGTAGTCTAAATCGTCATTGGCAAAGTATAAATGAGGTTGAGGACCAATTTCTTTCCCAGGAAGTCCCCCAGTTCGTAAAATGTCACAAAGAACCTGATCATAGCATTATTATGCAACGTCAGAACAAAAAAAAGAAATCTAAGAAGCTCTGACCCAACAGAAACTACGAGAGATCTACCACTAGAAACCAATTAATGTATGTTTTAGTTTTCTTTTTCATGGAGCCAGTGACATGGAAACACACAGGAAACTCGATTTTTCTGTATTTATCATAAGTGTGTGCTAAAGCTTTTTTCGCAGCAAAAACACCATGTATCAGGTAAGTATCAATACTAAAAATATATACATGTGAAGCTGGAATTTGACGCAAAATCATGTAATTTGAACAGTAAAAAGGAATAACAACCTGGATGTCTCGGCTCCAATCAACCGGATCACTAACTATAAATGCTGCCTGAACTCTTTGGGATAGAACATTTTCTCTTGATCTAGGCTCCTTGTGACCATCCTGCCCGGTCATAAATTTCTTATATGGCGCCAAGGGATCAATGTTGTCAAAGTAAGAGGCATATTCGTCCATTGAAACGACGTTTCTGAAAATCCATGCACATATATAATCACCTGAATAATAGTTTGAAACGCCATACAGACGAAAATCAGAAAATTCAAGAAAGAGCCCTGAGCTTACTTGAAACCATAATTAGACATCACCGAAGCAGGTTCCCCTTTTCCAGCTGCAACAACGAGCTCATTTCCAAACCTGGTCCAAGTATTGATTAAACAATTTGTTGACCAAAAAAGTAGTAGAATTTGATACAATCAAAGACTATTGGTGCATCCTTAATTCCTTATACAATGATTGGCAAAGTCCTGTTCCATATGTGATTTGATTATTCATATTGCAACCCCTATACAGCTTAAATCCCTGATACTCCTACTGATGAAACATTTGAGCTTAAAATGTAAGGGCAGAGGTTGTATTACGATTTTAACTATGCAACTTACCTATTTACTAGCTTCCGAAAGGGTGAATGTCCTTGTACCACCTACAACATGAACATGTCGAAGAGATAGTTCATCAAAAGTGTTACAGTTACTGAAACAAACTTGGTGATTACTGTTACATCTACAGAAATAAAGTAGAAAGGAAATGATGTGACAAGGTTTCAACCTGCAACGGAGAAACATGAAGACCTAATAAATGACTCATCTCAGAGGCCCGTTTAGATTCAGGCAAGCCACCTCCTGTCATAACCAATGAAATCTCCAGATGAGAAAAAAACCCACGAAGAAATGTAATGGCACCTATTTCACTCCTTTAGCCCAATTTGGGACTATATCCAAATGATATTCATTCTAAATATCTTTCTCACTTCTGCTAAATATCCAACATTTATAGCTAAGGCTCACCATTAGTCAAGAATAAGAAAGGTATCTTCAAAGCACCTGCAAAAAAAAGCCAAAAAAAAATCCTCAAACTCATCAAAGGCAGAAACAACTCTACACAAATCAAATGCACAAGAGATTACAATTAAACCTAAACCAGTACTTGGCCTAGAGTCAATCTATAAACGTAAATGGGTCCCAACCTAATTTCAGAAGTAAGCAATCAAGTAAATCTTCATCTTCCAGACCAAATATAGCAAGCTACAATGAATCAATCACGAAACAGAGAGATTATAAAAGGAAAAAATCAAACAAAGAGCATACCGGAATCATCGTAGAGTCGTCGGAGAGCACCAGGAGAGCCGCCAACAGGAGAGGAACCAAGAAGAATAACTCCATCAATATCGAATGCAATGCCAAACGACGAGCTGTGTTTTTTCCTGGTCAAAATCAAGAGGAGAAGCAATGGCGAATAAAAGAATAAATGGAGCAGCGGGAGAGGAGAACTCACCGATTCGATTCCGGTGATAGGTTACAGAAGGAACGAGACGGTGATCGGAGATTAAAATCTCGCCGCCGCAGCGAGTTTCTCGCTAAGATTCGAACATGATTCATTTTTTCACTTAACGGAATTAGACGCCGGCGAAGAATAACGATTTGGGAGAAAAGTTAATAACAGTTTTAGCCATATACTAATACTTTTTATTACATTCGACCTCAAAGTTTTAGTAGTTTCAATTTCACCCCTCAATGAAATCAGATTTTTCTTTTTTTGACTTCATCAAAATCTACTCATTTCAGTACATCCAAATAAAAATCCAAACGGGTTTGTTTTTCTATAAGAAACATATGTATTTTACATTATGTTTTTACAAAGATATCACCACCAAATTTTATATGACACAGTAAATTCCCTTTTTATTTACCCCAACAAACTTTATACAGTAAAACACATCTTCAAAAGAACCCAAAAGCCAACAATTATTATTACATTTATTACAAGATTCTCAGATGAACTTGAAGATCCGATCATCTTCTCAGATTGTCTGGAAGATGAAATCGGCATGGAGATCAACGTCTGCAATCGGAGTGGCAGCTTAACTAGCCTCCTCTCTGGTTGTCTCCACCGTAGTTGTTCTGTGTCCCTGATCCGACTAGATCACGAGCGATCATGATCTTGATCTGACCTCTTCTTGGAGGTGGCGTGATCGAGGTCGCTGATCCGACTAGCTCACGAGCAATCATGATCTTGATTTGGCCTCTCTTTGGAGGAACAGTTGATTCCTCCTTTCTTGAACTGTAAGGAGATGAAAACTCCATGGTCGTATAGTAATCTAAAGATATTTGTGAGCAAAGAAGTATAAAGAAATCGAAAGAGTGAAGCAGAGAAAGCAATTAGATTGCGATTTAACATGAGAGCGATGCTAATTAAATAGGCCCACAAGACTCACATAAGTCATAGACCAGTTCTGTTAAGACCAGTTCTTTCACTTGATGAGCAAGCTAAGTCAGGGTTAATTTGGTAAATCGAATAGAACTTACGTAATTAATTCATAAACATGTTTAATCTAGAAAGGAAATGAAGGTTTTATGATTGGTGAGTAGATATGGCAATGGAGACACGTGTGATCACTCTCGTAACGCGTTACTACAGTCATTGTCTCTGACTCGGTGATTAAGTAGAACTAGTCTTAAACCTCTTAATAAGAGAGTGGGTTTGGTCTTGGACCCTTTTTTATATATATATATTTTTCTTTATTCCGCATAGTAACTAAATAAGGCTTAATCCACATTAAACATGATAAACAAATTACCACACATACTGTATTATTTAGTGTTCAATTTACTATCATAACAATTTATCTTATTATTTGAAGTGTAGGGTTTTCTTTTCTTTATATCATCGTATACCGTTTACCTCGTCCATATAGGATTAGTGCTTCTTTGTATAACTTACAATCTTTTTAAATTACGACATGTAACAATTTTTAAATATTTACAGGGAAAGAAAAGCAAATTTGTCTAGCTAGTTAATACTGAGGTTCATAAGCAAATATATATTATCTTATAATATCATCTTTTATAAAATATTCGAAACTCTCTATACTGTATTACAAAATATATTTTACAAGGTCCTATAAAAAGCATTTTTCATACATGATACATCTTACAAAGTATGTACATAATATATTTTACAAGGTCTCAAAAACTTTTTTCATACATGATACATCTTTTTTTAAAGAAAAAAAAATACATGATATACATTACATATTTATTTACACTCTCGTCTCTTGCACAGTGAAACGATCGAAGCCGTCGATTTGAGGAGTTTGCGCATGATCATAATCTTGACCAGTCCTCTTCTCGGAGGAAGCCATTGCTTGGTTCTCATGGAGCTGCTGGGAGACAAGAACTCCATTATCTAATTAAATGATATATAAAAAAGAGAGAGAAATATGAGAGTGGAAGAGAGAAAGAGAGAGACAGAGAGAGTGAGGTGAATGAGAATGAGAATATGAGTGAGTCTTTTATAGAGGCAGAGCAGAGAAGTTCTGTTTTTGGTTTTCCCTTGGTCGTTGTTTTTTTTTTCTTTTTTTGGTCGAATGATTTACTCTTGGTCGCTAAGCAAACATTTTTCTTGGAAAAAACAATTTTTTTCCTTTATTTGTTAATAAACGTTTTTCTTGGTCACGGAAATTTTTTGGTTACTATAAGAAAACGTGGGGAGAAAGCAGGAGATCACATTTGGTATATTTTCGTAAGAAAATTTGTATTGTTTATGTGATAAAATATCTTACGAACTTTATATTTTGTAGGAAATAAATATGTTATTTTTATATCAATCAATAATATCAATAAACATTATATAAGCTGCAAAAGTAAAAAAAAAAAAAAAAAAAAAAGGGTTGAAAAANTGGTTGTAGAAGTTATTTATGAATTAGCAAATGGACTATATTAATCTATATATGTACCCAGAATCTATATTAAGCTGAATTATCATTTATAGATTTGTAATTTTCCTTTTCAAGCGTAATGTGAACGCATCTAATGGTGTGGGTCACTGAGTCACTTTCAAATACGGGACCATGGACCTGGAAATATTTGCTTTTGGTTCAACACTTGTTGGTGTGACTGGTGAAAGATACAACACTATATGAAAATCTAACAGTTAGATTGATAACATGTAGAAAAGATTACAACTATATGACACTTTTAGCCATATTCTTATATAATCTCAAAGCAAAATCTTCTACCATTAAAATTTTTAAAACTAAACTCTCTCTTTATCTAGATTAATAAACAATCAAGGGATAGGACCATCAAAGCTCTCTTACAATTTACCATGTGCCATAATTTTGTTGGTTAAATTTAGGTTTAAGAAATCGTGGAGGATTGTAAAAAAAGTGGAGAGTTTTTAGGAACGTATTTGTTTTTATGAAAAAATAATTAATTGTTACCAAAACTCAAAAAATTATGAGTGTGGGTTTAAGAAATTGTGGAGGATTGTGAGAAAAGTAGAGATTGTTTAGGAACTGTTGTTTTTATAAAAAAATAATTAATTGTTGCCAAAACTCAAAAAATTGTGAATGTGCCACGTATTGTTTTGCTAACGTGTCAAATGGAGAATAAGGCAGTTTGTGAAAAAGTGACTGCTCAATTAGTATATATAATATGGATCCTCCTGAATAATTTCTTTACTAGCTCAATATTTGGGGACTGAGTATCGTTCACATTAACATACTATTTTGATAAGAATATTTAATCGATATTTGATAGTTTAGTCATGTTTGATGTAGCTTATCATTTCTGTCATTTAGATTTAAAAGGTATATACAACATACATTAAGTAGTAATAATTAGCTATTCTCAAATTAATGAGTAAAGTAAATTTGGTTAGTAATTTATTTTTCCACTGTTATGTACTGATTTTTAACTCTTGATTTACATACTATTTTTTTATTATTTTAATTAGATTTATAATATTGCTTCTTCTTTTTTTACAGATGAAGATAGTAAATCAAACATGTTATAAACTGAAGAAGTAGAAAAAATACAGGAAAAGCAAGAGTTAACGTTTATAGATATGTGTGGTTAATCAAGTGTGTTAACTTTGTAACTTTTAGCTATGTATATTGTAAACAAAAAATATTTCCGTGCGTATGAATACTTATACGTTGGAGGTAAATTGTTACCTTCACACTATTAAAAATAATATATGTAAAAACCTATTCTGTATGGTTTATAATATTTCACACATATATAATAGTCCCGTGCATAGCACAGGCTCAATACTAGTTCTTATATAATCTCAAAGCAAAATCTTCTACCATTAAAATTTTTAAAACTAAACTCTCTCTTTATCTAGATTAATAAAATAATCAAGGGATAGGACCATCAAAGCTCTCTTACGGCTTCCATATTTTTGGGATCGTTGATCGATCAGTTTGTTTTCTTTGTGTATTTAAGGACTTAGATGTCAACATATCGAAGGGGAACTTGAAAATTGACAAAACATAGTTTATCTCTTTGGTTACTTATTCATGTGTAACATATAACACATCTCTTTAGCTTTGAAGACTGACCACCTATCACAACTAAAACTAATTCTGCTATAACCCTCATGATCACACTTTCATTTTTGTAAACTTAATCATTGCCTTAAACAGATATATGAAATGTATATGTTGTTTCGAAACACTGTTGTAATATATTTATTGAAGACACAACTACAATGTAGAGAAACTTGGAACAGAACATGCTTTAATTTGTCTTAGGTTGTAACATCTTTAGGATCTTGTTCATGATCATCATCATTGAAGTTTCTGTATTTGTAAACCCAAGAGCAGACGAGGAAATAACCGAAATTCAAGACTCCGATTATAACTAAAACCCAGTAAACATTATCAACTCTTCCATGGTTAATGTCATCCGGTAACCATGCGGTTGTCCTTTGGATCAGATCGATAAGAGCTGTGCTCAGATAGAAAGAGATTCCAATCACCACCGAGGTCAATGAAGTCGCGGTGTTCCTCAGAGCCTCGGGGAATTCTCCATAAAATACTGCAACATTCGCTGGAAAATGAAAGGCCTCGCCTATTCCAACCAGCACGAGAGGAGGAAACAGCCATAACACTGACATAGGATGGCCATTTTCAACTGTTTTCAGTCTCTTTGCTTCCGCAGCGGCTGATACCGCCATGCTTAGGATGGTGAAAACGTGGCCTATCCCGACTTTTTGAAATGGTGTCAGTGGCTTGCGGAATAGCTTCTGGTAGATGGGATAGATAATCCAGTTATTGAGCATGATAAAGACAATTCCAGAGATGAGTACTATGACTTGCAAAGACCCGGCAGAGACTTTGAATTGCGGGCCAAGTTCGCGGTCCATGACCATAGCTTGGAGGACGATCATGCTCGTTTGCACCGCCAAGGGAGTGCTGAGGAACATGACGGCTGCCCAGAGAGGGACAAGTCGAAGAACGGCTTTGAAATCTTCTACTTCTTGAACAGAGCATAGCCTCCACATGTTATTAATTGAGTCACCACTCGGGTTTAAGTCTTCTTCGGTCTTCAACGCTGCACGGTTCAAGAACCTGCACATGTAAATCTCTTTTAGTTCTGGCTTAACTTTCATGAATCAAGCAAGGTATTGGTCTTCACCTGAAGCTCTTGGAAGGCATTGCAGCAGCTTTTCCGAGATCAGAGTGATGATAGTCTTCGTCTTTGGATGAAATCACAGCCTTTCTTTTCGCTGTAGCAGCGACCAAAACACGGATCAGACTTTTATAAGGACTTCCCAATGGTTTGTCATGCTTGTAAAGTTTCTTCCCGGAAAGGAAAACGATGAAACTGATCAAATTAGCAGCGGCACAAAGACCGAAACCAAGTTTCCAGCTAAGATTGTCCTGTGTATATACAATTGCTGTCGTACCAGTAATTGCTCCAACATATAGTACGACGAAGAACCAGTTGAAGAAGCTTCCTTGTTCTTTAGGTTTCTTATATTGGTTTGCACCCGCTGATGCCAAGGTGAACCGTGTCCCACCTGATCCAGTGATCACTAGAGCTAAGGCTGCATACAAGATCCCAAGTTGTAGTTTTGATGGCGATTGGCACAAGATTGAACCCGTTTCACACGGTCTAGGCCTCAAGTAGTCGAAAGATGTGATCAAGGTCAAGAGAGAGATTCCCTAAGAAAATGTTTTAAAAATGGTAAGCTTTGTATTTTAGAACACAAAAGAGAAATCAATGAGCCTTGGACTTACAATCAGAGAAATGAAAGCTGAGACCGAGATGACGGGAATGTTCCCAAAAAAGGAATCGGCTAGGATGGCTGCAACAACAGGCAACATGTTGACAACTCCATTGATAATATTTGAAATCTGAGCAGCAGCAATGTTCTTGATGTTGAATTCCTCAATCAAGAAGACGATCAAGTTCATTACCCATCCGAAAGATGTTATGGACATGCCTAACAATGTAACTGCACCACATAAAAAAACCTCACAATCAATCATCAACATCTGTCTATGTTTTTGGTTTCAAAAACATTTAACAAAAATGTCAACAACACAAACCGACATTATAAAAAAATAAAACACAAACCGAGCATGAACGGTAAAGTGATCCAGCCACCCCGCGTTCCGCTTGGATCGCTAGAGCGATGCGCTTCTTTGTCACCAGAAGCTGAATCAGCCATGGTAAAGAACAAGAGGAATGAGGAGGTATGTTGACTTGTGTTTGTGTGTTATAATTCAGTTAGATAAAAGTCTTAAAACTATATATAAGCAAATCAAAGAACAATGAACATGTTGGTGGCCATGATTTTGGTAATAATCTTCTTTGGTCTCAGAAAGACCTAATCAGATTCTGACAGTTCATCTACTGTTATTCTTTCTCAAAACCAGGTTGTTGAATTAATGTAATAAAAAACTGAAAAAGTAAACGACCAAATCTTCAATAGTAGTAGTATCCACTAATCATCAGACAAATGTAATATAAATATATAGAAAACTTTGAATAATCTTTATAAAAAATAATATACTCACGATCAAAAATTGTGTCAAAAACGTTTGTGTCACCAAAGAAAGCAAGTGTTACTTTCATTAGTGAATACATTAATAGTTTTGTTTTTTGTCTAAAAAAAACCTAACCACGTTTCTCACATTTTGTACTCTGTTTTCATTTGATTGATTCTTGCAAATCTGAGTCTATTGTAAGTAAACTTATTCTTTTGACTTAAATAATTGATAAGAATATTGCAAATAAACAAACAAAGACACATAAGTTAAAGAGGAGAATGTAAGATAACAAGACATGGAGACAATTAATGTAGAGAAAACTGAAACAGAGCATGTTGTGTCTTTAGGTTGTAACATCTTTTGGATCATGTTTTGATGGCGATTGGCATAGGATTGAGCCCGTTTCACACGGTGGAGGTCTCAAGTAGTCCAAAAATGTGATCAAGGTCAAGAGAAGGATTCCCTGAAAACGTTTTAAGAACTGGTAAGCTTTGTGTTACATTAGAGTATCAATGAGACTTGGACTTACAAGCAGAGAAATGAATCTCAAATCATATTTTTATAGAATCTCAAGGTAAAATCATCTACTGTTAAAATTTTTTAAAATAAACTCTCTTTTTAAATTGATAAATATTAATTTATCTAGATTAATAAATAATCAAGGGGTCCGACCATCAAAGCTCTCTTACTGCTTTTGATCGAAAGCTAGGTTTCTAACTCTACCATTCGTTTTCTTTTATTTTTACCCTGTTTCATTAGTCACAATTACTAAAACTAATTCTGCTATAACCCTCATGATCACACTTTCATTTTTGTAAACTTAATAATTGCCTTAAACAGATACGTGCATTTCATATATGGTATATTTAGTTACAAAGAAAATGTATATGCTGCTCAGTCTTAATCCAAGACTCTCAATATAGTTGTTAAGAGTTCAGAGGAAACACTGTAGTAATATATTTATTGAAGACACAACTACAATGTAAAGAAAACCTGGAACAGAACATGCTTTATCCTTAGGTTGTAACATCTTTAGGATCTTGTTCATGATCATCATCCTTGAAGTTTCTGTATTTGTATACCCAAGAGCAGACAAGGAAATAACCGAAATTCAAGACTCCGATTATAACTAAAACCCAGTAAACATTGTCAACTCTTCCATGGTTAATGTCATCTGGTAACCATGCGGTTGTCCTTTGGATCAGATCGATAAGAGCTGTGCTCAGATAGAAAGAGATTCCAATCACCACCGAGGTCAATGAAGTCGCGGTGTTCCTCAGAGCCTCGGGGAATTCTCCATAAAATACTGCAACATTGGCTGGAAAATGAAAGGCCTCGCCTATTCCAACCAGCACGAGAGGAGGAAACAGCCATAACACTGACATAGGATGGCCATTTTCAACTGTTTTTAGTCTCTTTGCTTCCACAACGGCTGTTATCGCCATGCTTAGGATGGTTAAAACGTGGCCTATACCGACTCGTTGAAGCGGTGTCAGTGGCTTGCGGAATAGCTTCTGGTAGATGGGATAGATAATCCAGTTATTGAGCATGATAAAGACAATTCCAGAGATGTATACTATGACTTGCAGAGACCCGGCAGAGACTTTGAAGTGCGGGCCAAGTTCGCGGTCCATGACCATAGCTTGGAGGACCGTCATGCTCATTTGCACCGCCACGGGAGTGCTTAGGAACATGACGGCTGCCCAGAGAGGGACAAGTCGGAGAACGGCTTTGAAATCTTCTACTTCTTGAACAGAGCATAGCCTCCACATGTTAGTAATTGAGTCAGCACTCGGGTTTAAATCTTCTTCGGTCTTCAACGCTGCACGGTTCAAGAACCTGCACATGTAAAACTCTTTTAGTTCTGGCTTAACTTTTATGAATCAGGCAAGGTATTAGTCTTCACCTGAAGCTCTTGGAAGGCATTGCAGCAGCTTTTCCGAGATCAGAGTGATGATAGTCTTCGTCTTTGGATGAAATCACAGCCTTTCTTTTCGCTGTAGCAGCGACCAAAACACGGATCAGACTTTTATAAGGACTTCCCAATGGTTTGTCATGCTTGTAAAGTTTCTTCCCGGCGAGGAAAACGATGAAACTGATCAAATTAGCGATTGCACAGAGACCGAACCCAAGTTTCCAGCTAGCATTGTCCTGTGTATATACAATTGCTGTCGTACCAGTAATCGCTCCGGCATATAGTGCTACGAAGTACCAGTTAAAAAACCTTCCTTGTTCTTTAGGTTTCTTATATTGGTTCGCACCCGCGGATGCCAAGGTGAACCGCGTCCCAGCTGATCCAATGATCACTAGAGCTAAGGCTACATACAAGATCCCGAGTTGTAGTTTTGATGGCGATTCGCATAAGATTGAGCCCGTCTCACACGGTCTAGGTATCAAGTAGTCCAAAGATGTGATTAAGGTCAAGAGAGAAGTTCCCTGAAAAAATGTTTTAAAACTAATAAGCTCTGTATATAAGAACACATAAGAGAATTAGTGAGTACTGTTAATCAGACTTACAATCAGAGAAATGAAAGTGGAGACCGAAATGACGGGAATGTTTCCGAAAAAGGAATCGGCTAGGATGGCTGTAACAACAGGCAACATGTTGACAACTCCATTAACAATATTTGAAATCTGAGCAGCAGCAATGTTCTTGATGTTGAATTCCTCAATCAAGAAGACGATCAAGTTCATTCCCCATCCGAAAGAAGTTATGGACATGCCTAACAATGTAACTGGACCACATAGAAAAAACTCACAATCATCAACATCTATCTATGTTTTGGTTTCAAAAACATTTACACAAAAGGTCAAGAACACAAACCGAGCATGAACGGTAAAGTGATCCAGCCACCGCGCTTTCCGCTTGGATCGCTAGAGCCATGCGCTTCTTTGTCACCAGAGTCTGAATCAGCCATGGCAGAAAACAAGAGGAATGAGGAATGAGGAGGTACTTTGACTTGTGTTTGTGGGTTATAATTCAGTTAGATAAAAGTCTTAAAACTATATATATAAGCAAAACAAGAACAATAATTATGTTGGTGGCTACGATTTTGGTAATAATCTTCTTTGGTCTCCGGAAGACCTAATCAGATTCTGACAGTTCATCTACTGTCGTTATTTCTTAATACCAAGTTGTTGAATGTAATATAAAATACTGAAAAAGTAAACGACCAAATCTTCAATTGTAGTAGTATCCACTGATCTATCAGAAAATATAATATAAATATATAGAAAACTTTAAATAATCATTATAAAAAATAATATACTGACGATAAAAAATTGTGTCAAAAACGTATGTGTCACAAAAGGAAACAAGTGTTACTTTCATTAGGGAATACATTAATGGTTTCTCAAATTTAAAACTCTGTTTTCGTTTGACTGATTCTTGCAAATGTGTATCAGAGGGAAATGATAAGATGAGTTTATTGTAAGTCAACTTATTCTTTTGACTTAAATAATTGATAAAAATTAGTTGATTACTCTGTACATCAGTATGAAAGTATCATTTGCTGAATGTAGTTCCATATGTGAAGTGGTAAATATACAAAAACACACTTCACTTGGCAAAAATTGCAAACAAACAAAAACAAACTTCACTTGGTGAAAATTGCAAATAAACAAAGCATGCACACAAGTTTAACAAAAGCATGTAAGATATTGATTCAAGACATTGGAGACTATTAATGTAGAGAAAACTGGAACAGAACATGTTGTGTCTTAGATTGTAACATCTTTGAGACTTTGTTCCTCATCATCATTCTTGAAGTTTCTGTATTTGTAAAACCAAGAGCAGAGAAGGAAATAGCCAAAATTCAGGACTCCTCCAATGACTAAAACCCAGTAAACATTGTCAACTCTTCCATGGTTAATGTCATTTGGTAACCACGCGGTGGTCCTCTGGATGAGATCGATGAGAGCTGTGCTCAGGTAGAAAGAGACTCCAAACACCACTGAGGTTAATGAAGTCGCGGTATTCTTAAGAGGCTCGGGGAATTCTCCATAGAATAATTCAATATTTGCCGGTACTTGGAAGGCCTCGCCTATGCCTCCTATCACAAGAGGAGGAAACAGCCATATCACTAACATGAGACGCTCATTTTCAACTGTTTTCAGCCTCTTCGCTTCCACAACCGCAGAGATGGCCATGCTTAGAATGGTGAAAAGTTGTCCGATACCGACCCTTTGAAGCGGTGTCAGCGTCTTATGGGTTAGCTTCTGGTACATGGGATAGAGAAGCCAGTTGTTCATTATGATGACTATACATGCGGAGCTGATTGATATGACTTGGAGAGACCCGGCTGGGACTTTGAAGTGAGGTCCGAGCCCACGGTCTGTGACAAGACCTTGGAGTACCATCATGCTTGCTTGCACCACAATGCAAATACTAACAAACATGCTGGCTAGCAACAGAGGAAGAAGTCTGAGAACGGCTTTGAAATCTTCAACTTCCTGAACAGAGCATAGCCTCCAGATGTTTTTAACTGAGTCACCACTTGGATTTAAGTCCTCTTCGGTCTTCAACGCTGCACGGTTCAAGAACCTACACATTTAAAGGTCTTTCAGTTCTGGTTCAAAATTCATGAATAAGGTAAGCCTTTTTTTGTTTTACCTGAAGCTCTTGGAGGGCATTGCAGCAGAAGAGTTGTCGTCTTTTCCGAGCCCACACCGATGATAGTCTTCCTCTTTGGATGAAATCACAGCCTTTCTTTTCACTGTAGCAGCGACTAAAATGCGGATCAGGCTTGTGAAGGGACTTCCCATGGGTTTGTCATGCTTGTAGTATCTCCTCCCGGAGATGAAAACAATGAAACCGATTAAATTAGCAGCAA
Organism: Erysimum cheiri; assembly: GCA_900406345.1. Lineage (NCBI taxonomy): Eukaryota > Viridiplantae > Streptophyta > Magnoliopsida > Brassicales > Brassicaceae > Erysimum > Erysimum cheiri. The sequence goes on from OVAQ01000510.1 coordinate 21,060, forward strand.
CACAGAGACCGAACCCGAGTTTCCAGCTCACATTGTCCTGTGTATATACAATTGCTGTCGTGCTAATAATCGCGCCTATATTTAGCGTGACGAAGTACCAGTTGAAGAAGCTTCCTTTATCTTTAGGTTTCTCAAATTGGTTTGCACCCGCGGGTGCCAAATTCACTCGTGTCCCAGCTGTTCCAATGGTCACTAGTGCTAAGGCTGCATACAAGATCCCGAGCTGGAATCTTGATGGCGATTGGCATAGGATTGAGCCCGTTTCACACGGTCTAGGTCTCAAGTAGTCGAAAGATGTGATAAGAGTCAAGAGAAAGATGCCCTGAAAATTTGTTTTAAAACTGTGAGCTTTGTAACTGAAGATGGCATATAATCAATGAGTTTTCTGGACTTACGAGCAGAGAAATGAAAGCCGAGACCGAGATGACGTGAATGTTTCCGAAGAAAGAATCGGCTAGAATGGCTGTAACAACAGGCAACATGCTTCCACATCCATTGACAATAATTGAAATCTGAGCAGCAGCAATGCTCTTGATGTTGAACTCCTCCATTAGGAAGACAACCAAATTCATTCCCCATCCGAATGAAGCAATGGATAGTCCTAACAACGTAGCTGCAACACATAGAGCCTCACAATCGTTATCATTTGTTTATTTTGGGTTCAAAAACATTTTTAAAAAACCCCATAAAACAACTAACCGATCATGAACGGAAAAGTGTTCCAGCCACCGCGCTTGCTGCTTGTATCGCCAGAGCTCTGAGCTTCTGTGTCATCAGAGACTGAACGAGCCATGACACCGAACAGAGGAAGCAGAGGAGTTACTTCCACTTGTGTGGTTTTTGATTATAACTTATAAGCAAGTACGAAATAATTATGTTGTGCACTTTGTTATTGATCTTGTTTGGTCAACTTATATAATACCTTACCGAATTTAGACAACTTAACAATAGTAGGATCATCAGCAAAACAAAGTAAATTAAAAAAAAAAACTTTTACTAATTTTATCCATAATCTGCAAAAGTATCGTGAGAGTGACTTAATCGAGATACACATTAAATGCTGTTATGGTTATGTAGGCTTTAAATCACATATAGTACTATAAAAGTTGGATTTTGTTCTTACCTTAGTGGACTACTTGGCACACTCATTTATTAAAACAAATCTCTCTTAAGTACACAATTAAAATTTCATAACTCACAAATCTGCCCATCATTATAGTTAGTAATTAAGTGACTAAGACTAATAACTCCAATTCACTATTGTAAAAAGACGTAAAGCTATAACGTTTATTGTTTTGTAAAAGTCTTTTTTTTTTTGTCAAACAGTTTTGTAAAAGTCTTATATTTTTTTTTTTTTGTCAAGTTTTGTAAAAATCTTATAAAAACGTACATAAATAAATATATTTTAAATTTTAATTTTATATTGAATAAGGCTACTTTGACACTCACTATTCCAAAAAACATATATAAAAGCATTATTTTCTCTTCATTATTACACAATTTAAAATCATCAGGGCAAATTTTGATATTTTTAAATGTAGACTATTAATGTAGAGAAAACTGAAACAGAGCATGTTGTGTCTTTAGGTTGTAACATCTTTTGGATCTTGTTCCTGATCATTATTCTTGAGGTTTCTGTATCTGTAAAACCAAGAGCAAACAAGGAAATAGCCGAAATTCAAGACTCCTCCAGTAACTAAAACCCAGTAAACATTGTCAACTCTTCCGTGGTTAATGTCATTTGGTAACCACTCGGTGGTCCTCTGGATAAGATCAATGAGAGCTGTGCTCAGATAGAAAGAGATTCCATGCCAATCACTAACGAGGTCAATGAAGTCGCGGTGTTTCTCAGAGACTCGGGGAATTCTCCATAGAATAACTCAATATTCGCGGGAAATTGTAAGACTTCGTCTATTCCTACTATCACAAGGGGAGGAAATAGCCATAGCACTGACATAAGATGCTCATTTTTAACTGTTTTAAGCCTCTTTGCTTCCACAACAGCGGATATCGCCATGCTTAAAATGATGAAAACGTGGCCTATACCGACTTTTTGAAGCGCTGTCAGCGGCTTATGGGCTAGCTTTTGGTACATGGGATATACAAGCCTGCAGTTGTTCATTATGATAACAATGCAAGCAGTGACAATTATTATGACTTGGAGGGACCCGGCTGGGACTTTGAAGTGAGGGCCGAGCCCACGGTCCGTGACTAGAGCTTGGAGTACAATCAAGCTTGTTTGCGTGACCATGGGAGTACTAACAAAGATGATGGATAGCCACAGTGGAAATACTCGAAGAATGGCTTTGAAATCTTCTACTTCCTGCACTGTGCATAGCCTCCATATGTTATTAACTGACTCGTCTTTGTGATTTAAGCTGTCTTCGCTCTTCAATGCTGCACGATTCAAGAACCTGCACATGTAAATCGCTTTTAGTTCTGTGTTTAAGTGTCATGAATCAAGAAAGCTCTTTTTTTTTCACCTGAAGCTCTTGGAGGGCACTAGAGCTGAAGTCTTGGCCTCTTTTCCGACCCGGTGGTGATAGTCTTCTTCTCTGGATGATATTACAGCCTTCCTTTTTGTTGTAGAAGCAACTACAACACGGATCAGGCTCGTGAATGGACTTCCCATGGGTTTGTCATGCTTGTAGAATCTCTTTCCGGAGACGAAAACAATGAAACTGATCAAATTAGCGATGGCGCAGAGACCAAACCCGAGTTTCCAGCTAGCATTGTCCTGTGTATATACAATTGCTGTTGCGCCAGTAATAGCTCCAGCGTATAATGTGAGGAAGTACCAGTTGAAGAAGCTTCCTTGATCGTTAGGTTTCTCATATTGATTTGCACCCGCGGATGCCAAGGTGAAGCGCGTCCCACCTGATCCAGTGGTCACTAGAGCTAAGGCTGCATACAAGATCCCCAGCTGGAGTTTTGATGGTGACTGGCACAAGGACGTTGAGCCCGTTTCACACGGTTGAGGTCTCAAGTAGTCCAAAGAAGAGATCAAAGTCAAGAGAAGGATGCCCTAAAAACGTTTAAGAGTTAGTAAGCTTTGTATATCAGAACACAGACGATAATCAATGAGTCTTGGACTTACAAGAAGAGAAATGAAGGAGGAGGCCGAGATGACGGGAATGTTTCCGAAAAAAGAATCAGCTAGAATGGCTGCAAAAACAGGCAACATGGACAGACATCCATTGGCAATATTTGAAATCTGAGCAGCAGCGATACTCTTGACGTTGAAGTCTTCGATCAAGAAGACGATCAAGTTCATTACCCATCCGAAAGACGTTATGGACAGGCCTAACAACGTAGCTGCACCACATAGAACGTCACAATCATTATTATGTCTATGTCTTGGGTTCAAAAACATAGACAAGAAAAGACATTTACCTATCATGAATGGAAAAGTGATCCAGCCACCGCGCTTGCTGCTTGGATCACCAGAGCTCTGAGCTTCTGTGTCAGTAGAGACTGAACCAGCCATGACAGAGAATAGAGGAAACAGAGGAAGCAGAGGAGTTACTTCCACTTGTGTTAGTGTGTTATGTTGCAGTTAGATTAAAATACCTGAGCAGTATATATAAGCTCAGAATAATTATGCTGTGCAGTGATTTGTTAATACCGAATCCAATATTGACAATTAAATCTACTCTTGTCGTTTCCAATATCATGTGGTGAATGTATTAATCAACAACTAAACAGGAATTTTCTAGATCGTTCAACTTTGCTTAGTATCCACTAATTATCAATAGTGGCAATAATCAACTTTGCTCATTATTGATTATTGCGGCATACGCATTTAATCTCAACAAATATGAGCATAGTACGCTAGCTTGATATATCTATGTGAGAGAGTATACGTGAGGAACAATGACTCAGCTTGAAGGAAATCAAAGACTTGGCCTTGTTTAGAGGGTTTACTTTACACTATGTCGTCGCTATCTTTGAGTATAATAAATAATCAGGACTTGTTGTCCTTAGGTTTTATGCGTTTTCTAGATCTGAGTTTGGGGAGTGAAATACTTGTAATCGCGTAAGCTTGAGAGAATCTCAGGGTTACTTGTATTGAACTAGTTAGAGAAATAAAGAGCTTATTTCTTTAACTATTGGTGCGGTGAAACTGGTTTGTTACAAAGCGAGATGGCGGGAGATGGAACAATCAGGTGCAGTATGGTCCCAAGTTCTCTAATGGTAGGCCACCTTCTTCATCAAATGGTAGAGTGGTTGTAACTTGTAATCACTAACAAGACAGGTGGAGATCAAATGGAGCCTCCACTAACATTAAGTGGACTGCATGATCAGTCAATCAAAACAATAACCCATGTAACACTGTTTCTTTTATCTTGCCAGTCAAGTCACCACAAATCTATAGGTGAGAAATCTCCACACCTCTAGTAGTGCGGAGCAAGAAAAACAAATGGATTTTTTGGATTCAGGAGCCACTGATCATATGACGACCTTTGGAGTTAATGATCTTGTATCAGCCGGAACAATATAGTTTTCTCAAAATTTATTATTCTCTAATACTCCCTCCATATTTTAATAAGTGTCGTTTTAAAATTTTTGTTTTTATGAATTAGATGTCGTTTTTCAAATTTTTATGCAAAATTGATTACTTTTTAATGTTTTATGACGTCATCAAACATTAAAAAGTAATAAATTTTGAATAGAAATTTGAAAACGACATCTAATTCAAAAAAACAAAAATTCTAAAACGACACTTATTAAAATATGGAGGGAGTATATTACTTGTTCTTTCTGTTGCGTCATAAACTACTCTCAAAAAGTGATGTTCCTAAAATAAAACAGTAATAATAATAATTAAAAAAAAAACCTAACAGGTAGTTGCACCAAAATAGAACCCACAAACAGGGTCGGTTTCAACGGTTCGAAGACCCTAAGCGAACTATATATAAGACATCATTTTCATATATGACAGAATTTTGTTTATAGAAAACACAGACCAATATGATTTTAACTTCTTATATAAAATAATCATATATATAAATATTATGTTTTCCCACGACAAATTAAAAAAAATATATATTCAGATGACAAAAAAAAAATGTTATGTTTTCCGAAAACAAATTAAAGTGACATGAAGTATAATATTAATAAAAAAAATTGTAGTTATTGGAATAGAAGAAGAAAAATTCTTAGAAGAATGATAAGTTGATAGAGAAAATTGATTTATTCATAGTACAAATTAAATAAAAAAAACTGGAAATTTTTTAAAGTTGGAATGAAAGCCACATGGTGAAGAAGCACAAAAGCTGAAAAACAAGTAGAAAAGTAAATTTAAAACTATACAAAAAAGTATTAAAATGCTTACATTATAAACTAAAATATCAACTACTTAAATAGACATTGTATGTATAGACCCTAAATCATCGTTTTGTTGCTTACTCTCAAAGCCGGCACTACCCACAAAGGCACAAAATAATGATAAAAACTTAATGATCGAAGCACCATGTTTGCAAAATCACCAGAGCTCTGAGCTTCTGTCATCAGAGACTGAACTAACCATGGCACTTGTGTTGTGTGCAATGATGCAGTTATGCTTGTCTAATGATCTGGTAATAAACTTGTTTGGTCCAATTAATTTATATGCCTAACCGAATTCTGACATTTCATCTACTGGTATCTTTTTCCTATGTCACGTCGGTTGGTGAAGATGTAATAAACAACTAAAAAAGAAATGGCTAGTAGATCTTCAATATAAGTATCCACTAACTAATCATCAGCAAGACATAAATTAAAACAAATTGGCTAAATTTTCCGTGAACTTTTTTTTAATCCTTGAATTCAAAAGTATCTTTAGACTAACTTGATCAAATTTGAGACTGTTGCAGAAAGTGGCAAAATCAAGAGAGGTATCGTTTCGAAGAACAGAAGTTGTAACATATTTTCAGTGGCTACAAAGTGAAGATACTTATGGACAAAGCTCAGAACTTCAGATTATAACAAAGAACTTTTTCTTAGAACATTGATAAGATTCAGTCTTGATTTGCTGAATATAGCTCCATATATAGGTGAAGTGGTAAATAGATAAAAACACACTTCACTTGGTAAAAATTGCAAAGAAACAAAAACACACTTCACTTGGTGAACATCGCAAACAAACAAAAACACACAAGTTAAACAGGAGCTAGCATGTAAGATATTGATCTCAAGACACGGAGACAATTAATGTAGAGAACACTGAAACAGAACATCTTCTGTCTTAGATTGTAACATCTTTTAGATCTTGTTCCTCATGACCATTATCCTTGAGGTTTCTGTATCTGTATAACCATGAGCACACAAGGAAATAGCCAAAATTCAGGACTCCTACAATGACTAAAACCGAGTAAACATTGTCAACTCTCCCGTGGTTAATGTCATCTGGTAACCACTCGGTGGTCCTTTGGATCAGATCGATTAGAGCTGTGCTCAAATAGAAAGAGATTCCAATCACTACCGAGGTCAATGAAGTCGCGGTGTTCCTCAAAGACTCGGGGAATTCTCCATAGTATACTGCAATAGTCCCCGGCAAATAAAAGGCCTCGCCTATTCCGACTATCACGAGAGGAGGAAACAGCCATAACACTGACATTGGATGGCCATATTCAACTGTTTTCAGCCTCTTTGCTTCCACAGCGGCTGATATCACCATGCTTAGGATGGTGAAAACGTGACCTATCCCGACTTTTTGAAGCGGTGTCAGCGGCTTGCGAATTAGCTTCTGGTACATGGGAAAGATAATCCAATTGTTAAGCGCGATAAAGACACATCCAGAGATGAGTACTATGACTTGGAGGGACCCGGCCGGGACTCTGAATTGCGGGCCAAGTTCGCGGTCCATGACCATAGCTTGAAGGACCGTCAAGCTAATTTGCACCACTATGGGGGTGCTGAGGAACATGCCAGCTGCCCAGAGAGGGAAAATTCGTAGAACCGCTTTGAAGTCTTCTACTTCTTGAACAGAGCATAGCCTCCACTTGTTATTAATTGAGTCATCACTCGGGTTTAAGTCTTCTTCGGTCTTCAATGCTGCACGGTTCAAGAACCTGCACATGTAAATTAAAGTTCTTTTAGTTCTGGTTTAACTTTCAAGAATCAAGCAAGGTTTTGCTTTTTACCTAAAGCTATTGGAGGGAATTGCAACAGAAGTCTTGTCCTCTTCTCCGAGCTCAAGGTGATGATAGTCTTTGTCTTCGGATGAAATCACAGCCTTTCTTTTCGCTGTAGCAGCGACTAAAACACGAATCAGACTTGTGTAGGGATTTTCCAAGGGTTTGCCATGCTTGTAGAATCTCATCCCGGATATGAAAATGATGAAACTGATCAAATTAGCAGCGACACAAAGATCGAACCCAAGTTTCCAGCTAGCATTATCCTGTGTGTATACAATTGGTGCGCGCTAATAATCGCGCCTGTATTTACCGAGACGAAGTACCAGTTGAAGAAGCTTCCTTTATCTTTAAGTTTCTCATATTGGTTTGCTCCAGCAGATGACAAAGTCACTCTTGTCCCAGCTGTTCCAATGGTCATTAGAGCTAAGGCTGCATACAAGATCCCGAGCTGTAACTTCGATGGCGATTGGCATAGGATTGTACCCGTTACACATGGTCTAGGTCTCAAGTTGTCCAAAGATGAGATAAGAGTCATGAGAAAGATACCCTGAAAAATATTGTTTTAAAACCGGTGAACCTTGTAACTGAAGATAGTAGAGAATCAATGAGTTCATGACTTACGAGCAGAGAAATAAAAGCAGAAACCGCGATTACGGCAATGTTTCCAAAGAAAGAATCAGCTAGAATGGCTGCAACAACAGGAAACATGCTGAGACATCCATTGACAATATTTGAAATCTGAGCAGCAGCAATGCTCTTGATGTTGAATTCCTCGATCAAGAAGACGATTAAGTTCAGTACCCATCCGAAAGAAACTATGGAAAGGCCTAACAATGTAGCTGCAACGCATAGAAATACCAAAACAATCAACATTTTATCTGTGTTTTGCGTTCAAAAACATTAAAAAAATATATATATATTACCCATCATGAACGGAAAAGTGATCCATCCACCACGTTTGGAGTCACTAGAGCTTTGAGCTTCTGTGTCAGTAGAGACTGAACCAGCCATTATAAAGAATAGAGGAAGCAGAGGAGTTACTTCTACTTGTGTTAAGTGTGATTATGTAGTCAAATGAGAAAACTATGACTATAGTATATATAAGGAAGTACAGAGCAGAATGATTTGTTAATGATCTTGTTTGGTCAAATCTTATAATATTAATAGCTAACCTGAAATAGACTATGAATCTATTGTTGCCGTTTATATCACGTGGTGAATGTAAAAGTGCTTTTAAACAACAAAGAAAAATGATTTGGTCGGATCTTCAACTTTTCGACAAATCATCAATAGTGGCATGTCAGAATCAAAAGTTTGCCTTTTTACACGTTCTATTTCATTGATCAGAGAGAAGAAACAAATTAGTACTATTCACTTTTCAGTTGCTTCAATATCTTAATGGAAATAAAAAGATTCCACACAATAATGTTGTCAGCAAGAAGAAGATAATTGACACAATATTACTTCATTGTTTAACCGTCTCAGCTCCTACATATATACACCTATCATAAGCATTGTATTAGAGACACATTAAAGAATAATACATTGTTTTTCACATTAAAGAATAACCAAGGTCGTCAATCTATCTACGGAGTAGTTATAGTAAATGTAAATAATTCACAAAGACCGTAATTAATATATTGGAGATGGGCAACTTGGTGAGCAAGTTATTAATGGGTTTTAAGGTTGAGAAGATCGATCACCAATTCTTCAATTAGGTTTTTCTTTTTTTTTCTCTTCTAGCTTGTTAATTTCCTGTTACGAAGAAGATAATTCATGTCTTTGCTTCTCAATCAGCCCTCGAAGCTCTGCTTTCGGAAACCTTTGTTGGTGAGATCCTCTCCTCATCTTTCTGATGGCATCCCATCTTTGTCGTTGCCAATTCATTCTCATTCTTGTGCCTTGGTCTGCACTGATCCATGTGGAGGTAATCGCCGGATTTGCCAGGACTAGGAGGAGTGGTGGTTTTCTTCGAACCATTTCTTCTTTTGAAGAGAGTGAAAAGGTAAGTGAGAACGATTTAAAGGTAATAAAAGAGCTCCGTAAGGAAATGGGAACGATAGGATCATGCTGTGGATGGCTACCTACTTTGAAGGACGGCGTGTTGCGTCTCCGAGAAATGAATATAGACAGTGAAACATATCCGAAACGCATTTTGCTGCCTCCTCTTGTAACTCTGCCTCATTGCCAAACCCAATATGTCACCAACGTGACCATGTCTTCTTATTCTCCTCAAGAAGAGGACTGTGTTCTTGNACCATGTCTTCTTATTCTCCTCAAGAAGAGGACTGTGTTCTTGCTGTCAAGTTCTTGGGTCCTCAGCTCAGCTTCTGCAGACCGGCTCGAAGCAAC